>MU738097.1:18328-67596 GCA_026770625.1 Nicotiana glauca
CGTTTTATACTAACAAATTGTTCTTTGATTAGAATAGGGACAAAAGATTCAAATTCTTACTAATCACTTTAAAGTGAATGTGACCAATGTCGATAACAAGGGAGCACAAATTTTGGCAAGCATGCGCCCACCTGAAGAATAAGGGAATATTTGTTTTTAGTTCGTAAGCAGGCGCCCACGTGAAGAATAAGGGAATATCTTTTTCAAAGTTCGCAATCAGGCGCCCACCTGAAGAATAAGGGAATATCTTTTTCAAAGTTCGTAATCAGGCGCCCACCTGAAGAATAAGGGAATATCTTTTTTAAAGTTCGTAAGCAAGCGCCCACCCGAAGAATAAGGGAATATATTTTTCAAAGTTCACAATCAGCTGCCCACCTGAAGAATAAGCGAATATCTTTTTCAAAGTTCGTAATCAGGAGCCCACCTAAAGAATAATGGAATATCTTTTTTTCAAAAGTTCGTAAGCAGGCGCCCACCTGAAGAATAAGGGAATATCTTTTTCAAAGTTCGTAAGCAGGCACCCACCTGAAGAATAAGGGAATATCTTTTTGAAAATTCGTAAGCAGGCGCCCACCTGAAGAATAAGGGAATATATTTTCAATTTCAACAAGCAGGCGCCCACCTGAAAAATAAGGGAATATATTTCAAGCAAGTTGTAAGCAGGCACCCACCTGAAAAACAAGGAAATATATTTCAAGCATGCAGGCACCTACCTGGAAAACAAGGGAAGTATCATTTGAAATTTAGCTTTAAATTCTGATATTTAATAACATAGCACCATACTGGGGCAGAAAAATTTTCTTTGTTTTTAAGTTGTAAGCAGGCACTCACCTGAAGAACAAGGGAATACATGTCAATTTCAACAAGCAGGCGCCCACCTGAAAAATAAGGGAATATATTTCAAGCAGTTGTAAGCAGGCACCCACCTGAAGAACAAGGGAATACATTTCAATTTCAACAAGCAGGCGCCCATCTGAAAAATAAGGGAATATATTTCAAGCAATAGCAAGCAGGAGCCCACCTGAAAAAGGAATACTTTTTCAAGCAATTGTAAGCAGGAGTCCACCTGAATAATGGACACAAGTCAAAAGTCATGTAGAAAGAATGCAAGATGCAAGATCAAGGCAATTCAAAAAAACACAAGATAGTAGACATTAGATAGGATTTTGTAAATCATAGAGCATAGCTTAGGCTGGCTTCTTTTATCTTTACAACGGTGTAATAAGGGGATCAAAAAGCAGCAACAGCAGCAGCAACAATGAGATCACAACTTCATGGTAGTCCCAGCTACCAGACACTCCCGAACTACACTGACCTGATTCCTGTTTAGCCCAGGATATGTAGGCAATCCCTGAAGCAGTATGCGGTCAAAACTTTCAAAAAGTGCTTCACACGGAATATACGAACGGGCAAAAATCCCTCATTACTGCTCACTTATTTTTGCACTGAAACTCTGCGTGTTCCCGAGCAAAGAGGGGCAGCTGTGAGCACGTGATTTTTGCCATAAGTAAATTATTTCCAAATATAAGCAAAATGATTTTTAAATTATTGTGGCAATTTTTGTTAATTGTGCGCATAATAATAATACATGAAATAGGTAGAAGTACCAGGATTTTATATGATTTTTGGAAAACAAATTAAAGAAAATCAAAATACACATTTATTTTGTTCTTAATTAGAAAATACTAAAAATAATAGAAATTATTTACTTTTTAAATTCAGTAAAAAATTAGAAGAATTAAAGAAAAAAAATATATACAAAAGAAAAGTATAATACAAAAAAAATATATAAATAAAAAATAAAAAATAAAAAAAAAGCAATACAAAGTCTGGGCTAAATACAAATGGTACAAATAATGCCCCAATTGATTAATACATGCCCAGGCCCAAAGAGACAATACCCTGTCTGCCCAGGCTATGCCAAAACGACACCGTTCAGGTGTAATTAGATCTGGAACGTTAAAAGCTTTGATCAAACGGCCAGGAGTGATGGCCATCATTTAAACGAAACGACGTCATTTTCTAGAAACAATTTGAGCCGTTGATTTACTCAATCCAATGGCCACGATTTAAAGGCCACTTAAATGGAACGATGTCGTCTTGGGGGTTAATGAATCTGAGCCGTTGGTTCACTTGATCCAACAGTCTCAGATCCTCAAGAGTTTTTAAATACACAAAACGTTACATACACTCTCATTTCACACCCTCCGTCCCCAATTTAAAACCCTAGCCGCCTTAGGTTCCTCTCCATCACCCGCCGGAAACCTACCGGCGGGGAACGCTACCAGCGTTGTTGAAGCCATCCTTAACACACGTAGCCTCCTCCATCTCCTCTTTCTCCCAGTCCAATTAGTTTTCCCTGAAAACCTCTAGAAGCCGTCGAATAATTCAAAAGGTGTCGCCCGAACCCTACTCCGGCGAACACCACCTTTGAACCAGAACTCATCCTTAACACCATATAGTCTCATTTGCCTCATCTTTCACCCCATTTAAGTGGTTTCCTTCGAATAAGCCCAGAAATTGTCGAATCTGTCAAAAAGTGTTGCCGGAACCCTACTCCGGCGAACACCTTTGTCCCAAAATCACTCTGTACATCCCCAGACTACCTAGCTTCACGTCTTAAGAGTCTTTTCTACAAAAGAGACTCGATAAGTCTGCCTGAGAGCAAAAAAGTCCAAGAAAACGATATCCCGAACTTCTAAGGTTCTGAATAATCAAGAAAAATGAAGAAAAGGAAAACAGAAGAAAGAAAGAAAGAAAAGGGAAATAAAAGAAGGAAAGCTAAGTATTCTGAACCCTTTGGTTTCTAAGCCTTCTTATTGGTGAATTGCATGGCTATAATTTCTCTTCTCTGAATAAATTCTTGGTCAAAATCGTATGTTTTGTTGTTCATAATTGTCACACTTAGAGTTTAGGGTTTCATTTGTTAAATCTAATTAGTAACTAGGTTTTCTGTTAATTAGATTCTACATTTGTTTAAATGCTCTCTTGAATCTCATTAACTGATTACTTAGATTCTGATTTGATTTTATCTGTGAAATTGACGATTATTTGGTAATTTTGTGAATTAATTAGGATTTTTCGACTTTGATTCTGGTTGTCTGATTAATACTAGGGTTAAAAGGTAAATAAAGATAAAAGGCATGTTTAATTTTGGGAAGGTTAATGGGTGTGCTGTAATAAACCTAAGGGAGTAAGGGTATAATTGGGAATCCAGTATGGTTCACGGGTAATTAGGTAAAGGATAAAGGATAGTCTGGGATAACAAAAGGGCAATTGGGTGAAAATTGAAAGCAAGTGAGGGTAGCTAAGACAATTAAAGGTTATGGAATAGGATAGATGCCACTAAAACCTTCTAGAAGGGGTTCTAGTGTATTTTCAAATAAAATTAGTTTATTTCTCTGAAAATGAATCATAAGAAGAGGGGTAGAAACTTAGAATATTTAATTCAAAATTCCCTCCCATTTTTGTTCTATAAATAGGCCCCATTAGGCCACTTTTAATAAGTTTTTGAAGGTCTAATATTCTGAAAATCTTTCTAATCTCTGCAATTTCGAATTTCATAGTTTCATCCTTAGAAAAAATCAATAAATCCTATAATATTACTGTTCTATTGATTCCGGCTCGATTTCAAGTGGAAATTCTCCTACATTTTGGCATTTTGTCTGTTGATCCGTGCTTTACTTGGTCTGGATTTGGTTGTTGAAGCTGTGTTGATAATTTGTTGTGCGTTGCTGTGGTTATTGATCCTTATTTCTTCCTAGTTATCTCATTGATCTACTACTTCCAGGTACACTTCTAATACTCAAGGATGTAATCACAAAGTTTGAAGATATGAAGTGTTCGACTGATTCTATTAGTCTATTGATTCTGTTTATTTTTATCGATGTAGAACTAGTTAGATTCATCTGTATTCATTAGGTGTGAATCATATGTATAATTAGACTGTTGGACCCGGACTATTGAATTTTAAAGTAGTTTAGTTAATCAACGTATAGATAATTACATGTGAAGTAGATTAGTAGTAAACTCATTAAGGTTAGTATAAATGTATAACTGAACACTATGAACTCGGACTAATACTGAGCTTGTTTAAAATATCAGCCATCATTACTAGATATCAGTGATAATAGTACCTTAAAAGGATCCGAGTCAGTGATGTATTTGGTGAAATTAGTACACTTTAAGCTGTCAAATAAAAATGAAGTACAAATTTCTATTCTGTTTTACTCTATGTAGTATTGACAAGTAAAAAATGAACGTTTTCATATATTTTAACTCATATCATGTATTAACATTTTAGTAATTCAATTCGGCATTTGAACATGTTAGAATTTCAATTGATAATAATAGTCAAAATCCGTTTATAATGATAGTTAATTTGTGAATAGTTTAATAACAGATGTATTTAATTTGAATAGGTCAAAACAGTAATGATCAAATAGGAATTCAGTGTTATTGCGTTGATTAATTTCTGATAATATATAACAGCTATGATAACATTGTAAATCTATTACTAGATTAGTGATAACATTTGTGCCTGTTTTGGATTCACAGGCCTAACTCAAGCAGAAAGGCCCAGATCCAGTAGCAATAACTTCGTTGCCTATTTGAATGAACCAATGTATATGAATGGGGCTAGAATAAGCCCCTGCGCACAGCTGTGTTCTGCTCTTCACTGGCCTGAATTCAAGGCCCAAAGCACACAAAGGCCTGAACATAAACGAAATAAAAACACAAATCACAGCTAGGCACAAGTATTTGGTACTTCGATAAGGCAAAAATAGTAGTAGAAAATGTAGCACATCTTAGGCATGACCTCTTAAAATAAATGAGATGAGCCTCGTTTATGAATAAAAATGCACGGGGCCCTCAATTAATTGTTATAAAACACTTAGATTTGGAAGGACCGTTTAGCGAATTTCACAGTCTTTCCCAAAGTTAATAGACGTAGATGTTTTAGGCGCGATTTATAATACACTTTCTCAAGTATGGGTGCACATTTATGTGACCCAAATCTAAATCTCAACGAAGTCTAAATGTATTAAAAGCCACAGGCGTACTGGTACGGTGTGGCCCGAAATGCATTTTCACGACGTTGCAATTCTTTAAAATATCATAAAGCGGAATATTAATAAATGCACATAAAAATGGAACATATAAAAAAATTAGATAAAAACAAATACAACAGTTGAGAGACCATGCTAGAACCACGGAATTCGGAAGTGCCTAACACCTTCTCTCGGATTAACAGAATTCCTTATCCGGATTTCTAGTTCGCAAACTGTAACAGAGTCAAACTTTCCTCGGTTCGGGATTAAACCGGTGACTTGGGACACCATTNTCCTATATGTTCATGATTAATGTGCTGAATGTTTACCGCTTTAATATTACTTGAACTGTATATAAATTGTGACGAAAACCATTCTCTTCTTACCTCTGGGGATGTGCTTACTGGTTGAGACTCCCCATTCTGTTAGTGTCATACCCAAATAAGAAAAGAGGCCGGACAAGTTACCAAGCCGGACGATCCCGCGGGTCCCCGGTACGTAGCCCCCTTCTCGACTCGAGTCGTCCACTCGGGTGCACAGTCTTGAACCATAAAACCAGGATATTGAACTTAGAAATAGGACAATTATTTGCATCATATCTGACTTAGGGGACTCAACACAGGGATTGGGTCCGTCTAGGACAGGTGACCCGATTATGAAAAGACTATCATAGTTATGTGTTGCATTTATTTGTCTCGGGCCATCATGCTGACCGGTTAGGAAAAGAATTGAGGGAAAAGAAAAAAATAACAATTGTTGATTCTAGAAGAAAAACCGATGTTCAAATACTGCCGAAACTCTGTCAAAATTTTGTAAGATTTTTAAAAAAATAAAAATTGTTGATTTGTTTTGGATTATTGAAAATAATAAAAAATCATCATCATAATATTGTTTTGTGTCCGAAAATCGAAAAAATATAATTGGTTTACCAATGAAAAATATAGAAATTTTGTCATAAAAATAGTAGGAATAATTCAATTTTGTCAAAAATTAAAAATGGTTTGTTTAAAAAATAATTTGACCGAGCTACGCCGGTTTGATTCTCGTCTTTCGGGACGTGATACGTAGGCAACCCTTAAAAGGGTCCAACCACACTTTTTGCAAAAACAGCCAAAAAAAAATGTCAAATTTTTTAATTTTTGTCATAAATCAAGTGATGCCATTTTGTCAAAATGGTCGAATGTCCCGAAAAGGCGCTGGAAGGCTGTTTGTGCAAAAAGGGCCACTTTTGAGTTATTTTTTCCAAATTAGCAAACATAGCCTTAAAACCTTCATTTGGAGTGCTGAAAGGCTGTATTTGCAAAAAATTGGGCTTTATTTTGGAGACTAAAATTGTGTAATATTGACTTTTCTTTTTAGGGTCATAATAAGTGATTAAATCATTTTAATAAATGTGCAGGATGAGAACAATTCAAAATGAACCTTTTTCAATCATGAATAAAATCCCTTTGGAGTTACATATATGGTGGAATGATCTGGGTAAAGATGGACAAGACGAAGTCAAGAAATACTTGAAAGGTCTTACTGGGTTGCTTGATATTGTGCCTTGAGGAGATATTGTCAGAGCCTTGGTTACTTGTTGGTATCCATCACATAACGTAATTCATTTCTTGGACTTCGAGCTTACCCCGACATTAGAGGAAGTTGCCAGTTACATTGGAAAAGATGAGGTTCCCCTGAAGGACAAATACTTGGTTGCTCCAAGAGCTGTTACCGTTCACAGATTTCTAGATTCCTTGAAAATAGCCCGAAGTGTTCATAATGAAGATTTGGTGAATGGTTTTTGTATTATGAAATTCATATATCATAGATATGGTCATATCGGAGGCTTTAACAACCCGGGAAACAAGATCTGTAGCAAAGCAAATCGAGCAAAATGGGAGGAGCACAGACGTATCGCTTTCATGGTAGCCTTCTTGGGTTTGATAGTGTTTCCAAGGAAAGATGGGAATATTGATATAAGAATAGCCGGAATTGTCAGTACTCTCCTCACTCAAGATAATAGTACTTTGGCACCTATGATATTAGCTGATGTCTTTCGTGCCCTGACAGCTTGTAAAGCCGGAGTAGATTTCTTCGAGGGATGCAATTTGTTATTACAAATGTGGATGATCGAGCACTTGTGCCATCGTCCTCAATTTTTGAGCTACGAGTCTTAAGACAAAACATTCATAGAAGAATTCTACACGAGGATAAAATGGGTCAAATTGCCGGAGGGATTCAAGGGTTGGACAACATACTTCCAATCCCTAACTGCTAGTCAAATAGAATGGACATTCGGGTGGTTACCTGTCAATGAAATCATATACATGTCGGCAGAGGGGTCGCATTTTCCCTTAATGGGGCTTAAAAATATTCAACACTATGCTCCATATTGAGTCTTACGGCAACTCGGAAGATATCAGATAGTGCCAAAAGATGGGGACCTCAGCACTCAAGTAATTGAGATTAGTCCTGACGGGCAATTTCCTGAAGCAAAAGTCCGTCAAATTTGGAATGAATGTCAATGTTTGAAATCAGATACCTGTGTGAGAGATCGAGCTAAAGGTGAAGTGTCACCTGGTTATGCCGCTTGGTATAGAAGAGATTGTGAGCATGAAAGGCCAGCTAAAAAACCTCATATCCAAGAATTTGCTGAGTTGTCGAGAGAGCAATGGGATTGGTTGGCTAAAGAAAACGAATACCGAGCAAAGATTAGCATGTTGGAAAAACAAGTCCAAGACCTCAACTTCGAAAATACTGTGCAGATAGCAGCTGATGAGGGTGAGAATAAGCAATTGATTAAAGAAAATGAGGCATTACGTGCTCAAATTAAGAAAATAAGGATAACAGCCGAAACCCAAGTCCGAAATGCCCGAGATGAAAAGTTGATTAACAATTTGCGACAAAAAGTGAATAATTACAGTCTTTCCCAAAGTTAATAGACGTAGATGTTTTAGGCGCGATTTATAATACACTTTCTCAAGTATGGGTGCACATTTATGTGACCCAAATCTAAATCTCAACGAAGTAGAAATGTATTAAAAGCCACAGGCGTACTGGTACGGTGTGTCCCGAAATGCATTTTCACGAAGTTACAATTCTTTAAAAAATGATAAAGCGGAATATTAAAAAATGCACATAAAAATGGAACATATGAAAAAATCAGATAAAAACAAATACAACAGTTGAGCGACCGTGCTAGAACCATGGAATTCGTAAGTGCCTAACACCTTCTCCCGGATTAACAGAATTCCTTATCCGGATTTCTAGTTCGCAGACTGTAACAGAGTCAAACTTTCCTCGGTTCGGGATTAAACCGGTGACTTGGGACACCATTATTTTCTCAAGTGGCGACTCTGAAAAATTAAAATAAATTAATCACGTTCCGACTGTCCTTAAATTGGAAAAACTCCTTCCTTTTATTATATCCCTTCCCAGGGTGTAGTAAATAGGTGTAAAAAAATGATGTGTGACAATGATCATGTACCTGAATGGAACAAAATATAATTTCTGACTCAGTTTCAAGGTTATAAGAAAACAACAATAGCAGGCCAACAATGAGATAATATCAGCAGAAATTAACTCCACCCAGAAGTAGAATTGTAAGCCAAAACCAAACTCAAATCAAAACTCTTCAACAAAATAGATTCAGTCTATTTTTCAAATACAAAACCAATAAAATGACTGATCCTTTTCAAATCCCAGAAAATCAGCCCCAATTTCTAATTCAAACCATTTTGAAACTCCAAATGAATGACAAGTTGCTTCAGAAGTTGAACACTTTAGGAATCAAAGAAGGAAATTCAATGGAATAGTATTTTTTCTTAAAGTTCTAGCCATTGGTATTTTTTCTGTATTTTCAGCTCTTCAATCTCTCAAAATCAGAATTCATTTTAGGAGTTGGAAATCTAAAAATCACAAAAAAAAAAACACTCAATAAAACAGTGAATTTCAGTGGAATTCTTAACCGTCTATATTTTATAGAATTCTATCCCTGAAGTACTACCATGAAAGGCAAGAAAAGCTGCCTTTATAGGCAAGGGAAGTAGGGGAAATAGCATATTTCAATTTTGCAAAAGGCCCTTTTTCAATTTTTATTTTTGCTACTTAATCCCTTAACTTCTGACTTGCTTGCCAAGTAAGGCTCTTTTTTAGCTTCTAGGAAGCTTCCTAGAAAGTTATCAAAAGATTCCCCTCCCCAAACTTCCCAAACTACCATCCAAATGTCCCTTAGTTACTATCCTAAGGACCCAACCAGGTTAACTGACCAAGGCTAATGGGTCTATAGACCCAAATTAAATCCCTCTTGGGCCTTTTCATTTTCAGAACCTTCTTTTGTCATTGAAAGCCCATGTTTCACAAGCCAACCCACAGAGTCTTAAAGACTCGTGAAGTTTGGGTCCTAAATAAAATGAAAATGTTTTCAAATTCATCCTCCGAAGCCATTACTGACTTCATAAGCTTGGAACCAACCATGCAAGCATAGAAAAGGAAACAAAAATGGAAAAATTAAAGGGCTAAACAGACGAGGATGAAATGTAAGAAAAGATGAACATCAACGACCTAAGTGAAGGAAAATACCAAATCTGAAGACGAAGAATCAGACTCGAAATCACTCTGCCCAGTCGAAGGCAATTTGATCAAACCTCGACAAATCCGAGATGAGTTGAAACTCACATTAATCAATGGCTCTTTGACAAAAGTCGCTGACTAATGTTAATTTGGACTGAAAGCATGCCAAAAATCAATGACAAGAATTGAAGAAATGAAAGTTTGACTATTCCAGCTATATTAGATTTGAAATTTGAGGGATTACGTTGGGTGTTTTGGGAAATGGGGGTAGGATATGATTTAACAAGGTCCGGTGGTTGCCTGGTATGAATTTGGGGCGGTTTGGAGACTCGCCACCGCTGTGGGGCAATTTTTGGCGGCGGCTGGTGGTGGCAGTGTCATGCCACAAAACCGAGGGACACGACCGACGCTCAACCGAAGGGTCCCAGTCAAGCAGAACTAGAACTGCCTTTCCTATCCCACGCGTGGCCCCGTGATTTCAGTAATCATTATTCAAGTGAAATAGCCATTTATAATTAAACATATTCTTACGAGGTATACATAACATACATGCTTACTTTATGTGGTCTACAAGTTATACTGCCCAAATACAAAATAATAAGTACGTAACCCACATTTCCTGTCTACGGAGCCTCTAGGGATACAAAAGAGTTTTATAATACTTGCCGGTAACAAGGCTCCAGCTATACCTTACACAAATACCAAAAAAAGACTCCGGAAAGAAAAGTGGCATGAGCTACGTACGACCCCAAGAGGAAATGGGCTCACCAATACAGCTAACGGAAAGATGGAGGAGGTGCTACTTTCGGTGGACTGGAGTACCTGCTATAGAACCACCTACAATCATAACAAGAATGTAGCACCCTCGGCAAAAGGTACGTCAGTACATTTGAATTGTACTGGTATGTATGAACAAACTTAACCCCATGTAAGATCAATCAATACATAGATAACAAATAGTAATAGAATCAACAATCAAATGCATGTGAAAGGAACAACCAAAGCCAACAAGTTTCACAATCTCTCCATTTTCCCCCTTCAACATCATTTCATACTCGAGAGTTTTATACATTTTCTTTTCAATAGTGATTATGATCACTTTTCCACCCTTATTACCTCGACCACCCTTATCACCACAAACCACACCTTATTACATCGTGTTTCGACGTGCAACCCGATCCCACCGGACAATCACAATTCACACATCAACAACAACAACAATTCACAAAGAATTTTCATAACCATCAATACCATTTCTGTCATGCCCCAACCTCGGGAGGCGAGACCGGCGCTCAATCAAGTGAACCCGACTGAGCAAGCCTTACCGAACACTTTCTACTCCAAATCAATATGAATACGGAACCAATGCTTTTCATTAATTTAGACGAGGATACATGGTGCATACTACATCATTGGTTCATTTCATATCACAAAGATTTACCGTACATAAGCTAGCTTCAAGGATTCTATTAGAGTTACAATTTATGGAAATCACAAGTTTAGGATTACAACATAGATAGTGCCCTCTAAGGGTACAACAGATAAGCATAACTATGCCGGCAACAGGGCCCCTACTATACCTCAAAAGTGGAAACCTGTAATAATAAAATATACACCATATAGTCCCTTGAAAGAAAAAGGGGCTCACCAAGACTTCGGGTAGAAAAATGCTCTACTACACATAATCGACACTATCCGCTATGGAGCCACCTATATTCATTGAATAATGTTGCGTCCCCGGTAAAAGGGACGTTAGTACCATGGAATAGTACTAGTATGTATAACTAAAAACCATTTTATTTGAAAGAACTATCAAATAGGTACAAGTAAATAACATGGGTATATCAAAGATATAATTCATATAACCTTTCATACAATTTCCAAAACTTAGATGGGGGCATTTCCGTCATATGTTCACCACTGTTCTCAATACCACCACCATCTTGAGCAGTGTCCGGTCACGACCCAACCGGCTAGGTCACCTCATTGGAGGCATAACTCTCAATTAATATTTCATTTCCCCTTATTCAGAATTCAATATCGGCACATTACCACAATGCGTGCAGCATGGTGTCCGATCACGACCCGATCAGCTAGGTCTCCTTACCTAGGCATTACTCCTTTCTCATTAGTTTCAACACCTCTGAATCTTTATTTCACACATATACTATCAATTCTTTGGCACTCATGGCCACCATTATCATATCGTTTTTCCCTTTTTCAATATTCATTTTACAAGTTGGCTGTTTGGGCTATCGTGCGCCACCATTGAATCTCGATAATGCCCCCGGATAGGTTCTAGTAGACGTGGATTCACAGGACGCACAACAGGTCGACGAAACCTCACACCGCGATAGGAGCATATGGCATAGCGACCGACAGCAAGCCCAAAGAACCCTAGCCTGGGAAGAACAGGAAGATAGTCTTCATGTTATTTTTGAAATTTTGCAGGCCCAATAGTTGGGTATCGCTCAGTTACAAAGCCATCCGAAGACTCCCAGCACAGCATCACCGGAAACTGCTCCCCCAGCCGAACAAGTACTCGAGAGATCATGCAATAACGGATCGGTAGCTAACCTTGCCATAGTAAAGATGCTTGAGGACCTCACCAAAAGGATCAAATTAGGTAAGAAAATGATAGCACCCAACGATAAGATGGCCAAAACCTAGAACTCTTAGGTCGGTCAGATCCCGAGTGAGCCCTCGATCCTGAAGGGCATGGATTCGAAGAAGTTCATACAAAGGCTATTACCCGAGGAAGCAGCCTCGAAGCCTATTCCAAAGAAGTTCAGAATGCCAGAACTCCCTAAGTACAATGATACCACCAACCCTAATGAACATGTTACTGTGTACACATGTGCGGTAAAAGGCACTGATATAAAGAATGATGAGATCGGGTCCGTATTGCTGAAAAAGTTCGGGGAAAGACTCTCGAAGGGGGAAATGATGTGGTATCACAACTTCGCTCCTAATTCCATGATGCATTCGCAATGCTAGCGGATTCCTTCGTAAAGGCACATGTCGGATCCATCAAAATAGAAATGAGGAAGTCTGACGTTTTCAAAATAAAGCAAAGAGAGAACGAGATGCTGTGGGAATTCCTGTCTTGGTTTCAGATGGAATAGATAGAGCTACCGCCAATCTCCGACGACTGGATAGTACAAGCCTTCACCCAAGTCTTGAACGAATGAAGCTCGCTGGCTTCAAAATAGCTGAAATGGAACCTGATCGAGTATTCTTCCTTGACCTGGTTGGACGTTCACAATTAGTACCAGTCAAATATCATAGGCGAGGATGACCAGTTAGGAGCTCCTTCGGGCTCAGTTTAACCAAGAAGGCTCCTGGCAAAGGAACCAAAACCAAATAAAGAAATGTATTAGCCATACCTCGAGGATAGAAAGAATGCCCTGAGGTGCAACCTACCTTGCAATGATCGGAGAGTGGATCGAGGACAGGACCCTCGAGGGTTCATCAACAGAACCAGGTTCCATCGAAATATAGTGCCAATTGGTGCGCCCCACCTGTCAGAATACAACTTCAATGTCGATGGGTCAGATATCGTGTTCGCTATCAGTAAGATCAAAGATGCCAAATGGCAGAAACCATTACAGTTAGATCCTTTACAGAGGAATTACAACTTAGTGTGCGAGTTTCACAACACGCACGACCACAAGATAGAGGATTATCATCAACTTTGAGAGGAGGTAGCTCGGCTACTTAACAAAGGAGATCTCTGGGAATTCCTTAGCGATCGAGCAAAAATCTAGTTCCAAAAAATGGAGGCAACCAAGAAGAATGGGGTAAACGAGTTGCAACATGTCATCCACATGATCATGGGGGTGTCGATGCCCCACAAGAACCCGTAATGTGAAGAACAAAAATATCCATCACCAGAGAAAAGTGAACTCGGGGATATATTCCCAAAGATGCCCTCACATTCTGCAAAAAGGACACCGAGACATTGTCTTAACGCCACAATGACGCATTGGTAATTTCTTTCTTTTTAAAATTATTTTCAAATAAAACGTGTACTTGTGGATCCAAGAAGCTCGACCAATATTGTTAGGTCGAGGGTGATAGAGCAGCTCGGACTACTTAACCAAATCGTGCTTGCCACTTGGGTCCTCAACAGATTCAACATGGCAAGCAAAACGACAAAAGGAGAAATCATCTGCCTGGTTACTATGGCCGGCATGACCCAAGGCACTAAATTCCATGTCATTGACGGAGACATGCAGTATAACACCTTATTCAGGTGGCCATGGATACACTGCATGAGATCAGTGCCATCCAGCCTTCACCAGATGATAAAATTCCCATCAAAGGATAGAATTAAAACCGTCTACGGGGAACATCACCCAGCGAGGGAAATGTTTGCAACACATGATGTGGTACTAACGTTCGAGGCCTCGAGATGGCTCATGTGGGCCTCGAGGTCGAGCTACACGTTAGGCTGTGAGTGCTCGATGAAGGACTAAAAGTTCTAAGAATTTTGATGATGGCTCTTTATGATCAATAAAGAGTTATAAATGAAGAACAATCACTAAAACGCAATAAATGCAAACAATGTAATAAATGTAAGTAAAAAAATCAAGGGAGAATATGTTTGAGTTATAAAGAAGAGAAGGTTCTTGTTCTTGTATTGAATATCATGTCTGCAAAAAACAACAAGGGTCCCTTTTATACATGAGGGGGAATCCCAACACAGTACATATGCCTTTATTACAAAGATATGCAGCTGGTACATCCATTTAATGACATTGTACGGACTTGTACTATTCTTTATGGACTTGGTCAGCTCTAACCGCTTCCTTGGGATTCTCACACTCGTTCGTCATAGCGATCTATTTGTAGTAGCCCGAGGTCGAGCTATGCCTCGAGCTTTCAGGTTTATCAAACCTCGAGTTGTGCCTCGAGCTTTCTAGCAACTAGCTATGCAATGCCATGATGACCATAAAATCAGACTTTTCGATTTTAGCCTTATACACTATTGATAACTTTACATTGATGTTCTTTCCATTTAGTTTTATTTTATATCTTGCACAAGTTTCTATGCATAGTAGGTGCCTCGACCTAGCCTTATAACTAATCTACTGAGGCTTGGCTTGATACTCATTGTGGTGTACTTTTTTTTTGGCAATCCGCTAGGCAAGTGCCTAGGGTTAGTTTTTATTAATAATACAAAGAAATTACAGAATTACAAACAAATAACATTGTCCGGATGTTTTACATAATTGAAGTAATAAAATTTGATAGTTACATTCATCCTCTTACCAAGATTAATCCATATACTCAACCTTGGTATCACAAAATTCATACTATAATTAGAAAAGTGATTCCACTCCTTGATACTTGTAATTGGTGTACTCATGATTCACTTTTCCATATTTTTGTGCAAATCCAGGTACTTTTGCTCAACATGGGCCTTAGTGTTTGGACTAGCTATTTTGAAGACCTCGAGGTATACATCATTGATGCCTGCAGGCTTCAGAGTCACCTTTTGCCTTTAGTTGTATAACTGTTAATTTCCAGATCATAAAGTATTGTATTAGAATGCATTAGCGCATTCTCTATAGAGGTCATGAATCAATTTCACTGAGTTTGGGAACATTCTAACTATTATACAATATTGAGGATATTATGAGACTTATCAGCTTTATCTAATATTTTAGTCATTATTCTTGTTAGATTCACTTGTGTGTTAGGTTTACCTAGTATCAGAGAGTAGGTGACATCACGACTACCACCGCTGGGATATAGAAGAAAGATTTTCAACTAGGAAGCTTTAAGATTGAAGAGTTGAACATGTTTGACTTTCTAGTATTTGACCTTGGATCAGAGTTTGAATGGTACCGTTAGGTATGGATGGTTATTTTGGAGTTGGGCATATGCCCAGATTTGCATTTGGATAATTCTAGAAATATTTTGGCATTAATTGGAACAAGTTGGAAATTTGAAGGCTTGGAATGTTCATAATATTGATCGAGAGTTGAAATTTGAAGATTTTGAGGATATCGAGTTCGATTATTATTCTGGAAGTTGGAATATGTTCGTTATGTAATTTGGGATCATTCCGAGTTTGCTTGATATGGTTCGACATGAGTTTTTGAAATTGAAAGTCCAAAATTTCATTAATTTTGATTTGAGGTGCGATTTTGTGATTTTGATATTGTTATGCGTGGTTTGAGGCCCAAGTAAGTCCATGTTATGTTATGGAATATTTTGATATATTTTGATGTGCTCCCGAGTGGCTAGGGTGAGTCTTGCACGTGGTTTGGTTCATTTTTCCTTCACGTGCATAGCTGATGGAGGGTCTGGTACTGATGTTTCTGCCTCTACGGAAGAAGTGATGCAAATATGAGTCGCCTAATGTAGACAAGTTGTCACAGAAATAGGATAAGGCCGGTTGAGGAAGGATCCCAGAAGCAGAGTTTTGAGCATATTCGCGGATGTGCATGAGCGGTTGTCTTGAGTAGTCGTAGGTGCGAGGCTCGATTTTTTTAGCTGATTCCGCATAAGCGGATGTCTTGTCACAGAAGTGATTCCACAGAAGTGGTTGATTTATCGTAGATGCAAAAAAGTCTAGGCCGAACAGTATTAATTCGATGATTGGTTGATTTTGTCATATTTTGAGCTATGGTGCTCGTATTTTGGCAATTTTTTAGGCCGTTTTAACCATGCGGATTGGGGTAGGTGTTCTCTACTCGATTTTAATAATATTTCATGAATCTATCTTTTTTTTGGCATTTGGATTATGATGTTTCGAGTGAAATTTGGGGGTTTTGTCTAAAATTTCATAAAGTGATTTTTTGAGTTTTGATTATCATTTCGGAGTCAAATTTGAGTGAAACTAGTATGGGTGGACTCATAATTTAGTAAGTTCTTAGAATTTGTAAGTTGTGTTGGGTTTCGAGGTACGGGCTCGTGTTTATATTTTTAGTTGACTTTGGGATATTTAGTAAAGATTCGACCTTTATCGATTGATTTATTCTCCATTTGCATTATTGGATGTTCTTGAGTTTATTTTAGCTAGTTTCGAGCCGTTCGGAGGTTGGTACGTGTGGCATGGCGTTTATAGTGTATTATTTGGCTTGCTAGGTATTGTATTCTACTTGTTCGAGGTAACACTTCTAACTTTGGTGCTAAGGGTATGAACCCCTAAATATACGCGTTATGTGTTTGTTATTGAGATGATGCACATACTAGGTGACGAGTGTGTAGGCGTGCACTGTATGAATTATGACTCCGTTGATTCTATGGTACTAAGTAGTTACGTAATATTTTTTCTATCCATGAAGTATCTACATGCTAGAGTAGTTGAATTGTGATCCATGTTAGAAACCATATTTAGGCTATATGCTTATCCTGTTGTGACCCACTGAGGTCATTTTTTATGTTGAGTTATTTTGCTTAAATTGCAACTATATACTGAGTTACATTCATGATTTGCATATCATATCGCACTCTCTGTTATCATTTATTGTTACATCATGTATTATTGTTTGGATTGATTTACATGAGATTTGTGTGCCTGTAAGACTAGAGCAATTGATGACTGGCTGAGGCCGAGGGCGTGATTGTGAGTGATATTTATGGGATCGGGTTGCATGCTACAGTAGGCTTTATTGATTCATGATGGGATCTGGCTGTACGCTGCAGCATCCCATGATTGTTTTACATATCGCTTGGACGGGATCTGCCCCTCTAGAGCCTGACATACCAACAGTGAGCGCAAGTACCAATTAATGAGTGTGTCGAGTATAAGTGTTGAGTAATTGAGAGTGTTGAGTGATTGGGAATAGTGAGCGATTGAGCGTTGTAAGTTAGATTGAATACTTCTAGAGTGTGAGTACATGAGTTCACCACTGTGATACATTACATTTGATATGCATACTTGACATATAGGAATAGAGATGTAATTTCGTCATGCTATCTGAGAATGAAATATCTCTTCTGTTGTTGAATGTTTTTGGGAAAACTTACAGATTTCAAAACTATTCATATTTTGGTGATTTCGGTTAAAGATTTGAGTTTTGTTGCTATACTTGAGAACCATTCCAATTTTCTGTAAATGTGAACGAGCTGAGCATCATATGTTGGAGTTATTACTTGTGTCGCTTTTATTATATTATTATGAGTTGTACTTGGTTATTGGTGTTGGACTCTGACCGTTTATCCAAGCTCGTTACTACATTCAACCTAAGGTTATGTTTGTTACTTATTGAGTAAATGGGGTCGGTCGTATACATACTACCTTAATCCACCTTGCGTGTAGATTTTGGAGCTGATATTGATGTGTATGGAGAGAGCTGACATTAAAGAGGAACCTATGTTCCAGTTATAGCATGTGGGTCACTTTGATACGAAACACATTTTTGTGTTAGGGTGAGAGCTGGAATTGAAGACGCGACCTAGCCTCATCACTACTCTTATGTGTTATCTGTTAGGTTTACCTTTTCATCGAGAGTAGGTGCCATCACAACTACCTTTGGTGGTAATTTAGGGTCGTGACACCTAGATGCCCTATAGCCTATCAAATATTGGTGTGGATATCATGATACCGATCTCCAAAACTCTACTAAACATTTACTCAAAACTTGTAGAACTTATGAATCCTAGTGCTCCGATACCAATTTGTCTCGACCTAAAATTGAACTGGTTGTGATAGTACCAAACCCAACACGGTAGATAAGCCCAATAACAGTCAACACACTTAAATAAAATAAAAGTGATCAACAAATGATATAACTTAATTCCATACAATACCCAAGGCCTAGTAGTACAAATCATGAACATCAAACATTTAGAATTTACAAAGCCGTTATGAAATAAATACATCATTTGTTCAAAATATATATAAATAAATTTACAAATCTAAAGCTACCAAGGACAAGTTGAAACTATGACTAGAACACATGCATGTATTCAACGCTATCTTCGACCGTACACAGCTACATCAGCTTCAAGATCAGCACGCAAGGTGCAGAAGTAGTATGGTTAACACCGATCCTATACGCCCAGTATGTATCATAAGTAACGTTGGTAAAGTAGTGACAACACTACTCGCTGATATAAACTGTGCGGTAGAATTTGAAATAGAAATAATACCAAAACATAATAGAGAAGGGTGCGAGAACAAATATGCGAAACAGTAAATGATTACAAAAAAAAAATACAGTCAATATTTCTCGATATCACAACAAATCCTTTCCTTAAAATGATGACCATCATGCCATGGTAGAAAATTCAGAACTTTTGCAGTGTCAGAAATCTATTAAAGATGTCAAATCTAGTGGCACAACAACACCCTTCGTGCATTTATCTCTTACTCACTAAATATACATATAACAATACCAACCATGTGAAACAAATGCCAATAACTGTAACGATAAAGTGGGAAATATGCATTTAACAATAACGAACAAGGTTGTAAATATGGATAACAATAATAGACTAGATGGGAAGCATAGAAATATTGATATCAATTAAGATAGGAGAAGATAAATTTCACTAATAAAAATAGTGTAAGGCTTATAAGAAAGTACAACAAATGAAAAATGTCTTAGAGTACATTTATCAAACAAGAAGAAAATCGTGGTCATTATAAGCTAAACAATATAGAAGGCATGGGTAACTAACATGATAGAAGTCTTACACGAAAGTGCAATAAATGAGAAATGGCATAGATATAGTTATAACAAACGAGAAGTAAAGATAATCTTGATAACCTAAATATATATAAGGCATGGATAATACAACAACAATTTAGGTATAGGACAAATACAAAAATAACAATGACAAGTCACACTGAAAACATAGGAGAAACAATAACAATTCAAGATAAATGCATAAAATGTATACACAAGGAAAATAAATCACAATATAATGCATGTATCTCGTCTTTGCATGCACGGAAACACCCTTCATGCCATGAATACATGATAATTTTAAAACAATGGCATACCATCACACTTCATACTTTTACTCTCGTCCTTAAATTATAATCTTAATTCAATGGCACGGCATCACCCTTCTTGCTTTACACTCTTTCTCGCCAAGCATATGTATATCAATAAAAATCAAGGTAGGGATCACAAATAACATCAAGAAGAGTGACCGGCAAATATTATAAATGAAAATCTATCCAACTTTCAAGCCAATAGCAATTCAATGAAACTCAAGAACCATATTGTTCAAGTATCTCAACAAATCTCAAAAACGATCTTCAAATGAAGAATTGCGGTCATAGCTATGTATTATTGATTAAGTATAGTGATGACTGAATTTAGCACATCAATAGTTTCACCAAAAAAAAATGTCAAATTTTTGTCAAGTAATAATACACTAAATCATGGTCTCTAGCATTTAACTTCATATTCGTATTAATATACAAGTCACGTTCTTATAATCTAATCCAAGCATGATTAACACTGACATATGCATATATGTTCATCACCTCGTATATGAATCAGCGCCACATGTAGCAAACAATATCAATTAGTAGGAAAAATTTCCCCATCAAAGTTAGACAAGCCACTTACCTTATTCCGGGATAATTTTAACAAACCAATATCGTCTTCCCTAGAAATAACCCAGAAAATGATCGAAACCTAGTCAATTATAATCTAACGAAGTTGAATAATGCTAAAGAAAACATTCCCAATCAATAAAGGTTCAATCTTGGCCAAAATCCCAAAAGTCACCCCGGAACCGCTTGGTGCAAACTTGATAGTCGGACCAAAACCCGATTATTCATTTATTTCCGATCATGAATATTATATGTGTTTTGAAATTCTACCACAATTTGACGCCCAAATCTCCATTCTACAAATTCTCCAAATTTTACCCAAAACCCGTAATTTCTACCATGAATATCTTCTATTTGATATTAAAAGTCATGAAAAAGTTGTTAAAATTTATTGAAATCTTGTTAAAGATGTCTACCAATGAATTTGGGAAGAAAATCCTCTTCAAATATCGCGTCTATGGAGTTTAGGTTGGAAAGTGGTGTAAAGTGAGTTAAGTCCTGATTTGTCCCATTTTTACCCAGCTACAGATATTGCAATTGCGAAATATAGTTCGCAGTTACGAGTCGCAAAAGTGAATAAATCTTTGGGCCTTTTAATATTGCAAAAGTGATAAAACTATCGCAAATGCAAACTCAAGGTTATTTGCTAATACAAAATATAAACTCGCAAATGTGAAACTGTCCCAATTTCCCTCAGTCACAAATAAAACCAAAACTCGCAAATGCGAACATCCTTACCATCTCATTTGTGTACTTAGCTTCGCAAAGTAAAGCTGACCTGCCCCCTTCGATATCGAAAATGCGAGCAAAACCTCGCATTTTCGAGTCTTGCATTTGCGAATAGCTTCTCCCAAATGCGAGACCTGCATACCAGATGCACAAGCATTCTTTTTAAGCCTAAAATCAGCCCACTAAGCATCCAAAACTCACCCGAGCCCCTCGGACTCAAAATCAAATATGCATACAAGTGTAATAGTTTCATACGAACTTTCTCGCTCACTTAAATTTCCAAATTAACATCACACAATGAGAACTTATAATCAAAACTCAAAATTTTCAAGTTTAAAGTCAAATTTTCTAATTCTTCACATTATGTATCGAAATGCGCTCGGGACACCCGGGACCCCAACCAAATATACGTACATGTTCTAAAATATCATATGAACCTACCAGAATCACTAAAATACCAACGAAGGCTGCTTACCAAAAATGTTGATCGTGGTCAACTTTATCCTCTTTAAAACTCAAAGATCACATTTTTAAAATTTTTTATGTAAAAACATTTGGAAATATAAACATGTACCATGCACGCAAATCAATAAATATCACAAGATGCTATAGGAGATCTCGAAATACAAAACATAATGTTCGTAGTCAAAACGAATAGTCAGGTCGCTACAGAAGTCTATTTTTGTGATGTTGTAACTTTAAACTTATTCTATGAACCTGGTAAGCCATCAGATGTGTGTTTATTCTTAATCAGGTGTTATGTATACCCATTCATGTTATATATTCCCATAGGAACCTTTTCATGAGATTTTAGGAGATTGATAAACTATCAAATGTGCTCTTGTCTTCTTTATATTCTCTTTAACCTCTTAGATATCACATTCTAGGATTTTATCTAAAGATTCTTGTTCTTTATAACACTAAGAATCATATATGCATATGATCTTGCCTAAAGTTGAAGTCGCCTGGGTAACTTGGCTTGCATAGGTCGTCACCTGTATTGTTTGTATTCCTGATAGTTATTAATCATAAGGGGTGAACGAGATAGTTTCTTACGTATTTTTGGCCTAGTCTGTTCGGCCAAGTCAGGTAGTGGATCTAAAATACACTGTCAGTGTGATATTTTACACCTGGAGTTTCGGCCTACCATCCAAATGAAGTCCTAAGGCTCTTTGAAGGCCGAGATATGTTACTAGGTTATGTTGTATTTGTAATTGGGTATGCAACTATTATTTGATATGTAATGACTTTTAAAAATAGATAATGGGGAAAATAGTTTAAAAGGAGGAATGGGGTAGTTTATTTCTCGCACAAATGAGTAGGTGACATGCCTATAGGATCAAATGACTTACTTTGCTACTTGTCCTCTTGCTCTACTTCTTTGTTCTACTTGTTAATTGATATCATGCCTATACGACCTTCAACTTTGCTTATCCGCTTACAAATCATGAATTTAGGAATCTAAGCAATTGACGACAAAAGACTGGCAACGTGTTTTATTTAGAAAGCGTGCCTATAGAACATACACTGTGTTAAACACATTTTACTATTTGTTACTGCACCTAGAAATCATGTCTTAGGATACCTCTTAGTTATCATGCCCGTAGGAACCTATGTTTAGTAATTGAAACCGTTTGTTCTACCATGTCCTCCAACTATGCTCTAAGCACTTCACACCTAGAAATCATGACTATAAGACCCATAAGCAAGAAACTCGTATCACTTAACTGATATGTCGTTAAAAAGGAGTCCAAGATTTAATCATTTTGAAATCTTACCTATCGGACATAAATAATGAAGTCTGCTTCGTTTAATTATTTGTGTATGAATCATGGGATTGATTAATTACAACTATTAATCCATGTATTCACATAAAAACATGTGTTAGGTCTAATTAATTTAATAATGCATTAACTTATAGCTGTTCGACTTAACCTAAAGAAGTCTTACATTCCCTTTGACTTTATTTATGAACGGTATGGACATAGAAAATCATAAATGTTAGATCATGAAGAATTGTTCAGCACTTCTATTAGGTGGATTCACCTTCGGGTTTATGTCTTCATTATGTGTTTCTTGGGGCTGCTGAACTTCCTGATGCAAGGAGGAAAAATCCATAACCAAATAGCCATTGTTGCTAGAACCATCATGGAGGAAATCATAGGACAAACCTATACAATTGTTCCCATGATATTATCAGAGATGTACCTGGACCGATACAAGCACGGGGCATGTTACTTTAATTGAAGCAACATTCTGTTGCAAATAGAGTTAATAAAGCACCTCCAAAAGGGTGACTACCTTCAGGAATTCCTTCGCATCACAGGAATTATTATATTTCCAGCCACCACTCAAAGAGAATGACCTTTGCTCCTTAAAGGTTTTCAAGGGCCACAAATGATCAAGGATGGGAACACCTGTTTAGCATTCTGACTGATGAACCGGTACACTGGTTGTTTCAATAGTTTATAAGCAATGACTTCATAATCCGATCTAAGAAGGCCACTCATTTTGTGTTGATGGAATTGCAAGTTATATACCCTTATGCTCCCATAAGAGTAATGAGGAAGGCTGAAAGAAGGCAACATATACCATAAGTAGCTAACATGACACAATAAGAGGCATATTTTGAGGGGGACATCGTACCTTTTAAGTTTGAAGCTCAACATATGTGAAATGAGAAAATCATTTTGGAAGAAGAGATCATAGTGCCCGATAGTTATCATGATGGAAACATGTACTATTACATTTCATGGCTAGAAGATGACATAGCCGGGGATATCAAATCGGGTATCAAGCTAAAAGGAAGGATCATAGATGAAGAAGTGAAAGCTCGAGTATAATACAAAAGCCTGTGCAAGATGGTCTTCAAATTTGAAGCCATGTACATGGAGAAACACAAGGCAAATATGGGAGCAATAGGAGAATGGAGAGAGATAGGAAACAATATAGAGAGTTTGGAGTATTTGGAGCAGGGATTGATGGAATTGAAGAAGATATCAAGAATGTCAGGGTTACCAATACTGAAGCTCTATGGGCCACAAATAAAGCTTTGTCGTCTGGTAATATTTCTACTAAGAAATAAGCGGGTGCCGTAATGGAAGCACAAATGCCGAAATCTCCCTTCACCTATAAAACACCTACACCAGCATATCATCCCATTTCCCTCAAATACCATTATACTTCTATCATGTACCATACCTACAGTACCTAATCATCATACTATCACTCATCCCCACCCGTCCCACAGAACTACCCTAAAACCAATCCATCTTCGATCACAAACCTCCAAGGAAATAAACCCCTCTTGTTGAACCAATAGCCTAATTGTACGAGAGACTAAAAGCCGCCTATTACATCCGCCCTATCCATGTAGCTGCAACAATAAATTTAGCTCACTAAATTATCCCCAAAAATATGTGCATGTCACTCCGGAATGAAAGGACACACTAATGAAAAATGTCGCATGTTGAAATAAAATGTTGATTGACACTAAAGCAATAGAGTTGAAGGAATTTGCAGCCAATATTTGATTACCTCTATGAAGTAGATATACTACCTGATTAACAAAAATTATCCTCCATTGAACTACCTCTCATAAGCCCTTATTAAGCTTTTGCCAAAAAATCTTTTATACCCTGTACCCAAATTCGTTCCTTAGTCTAACACAAATCAAAAGGAGATAAAGAATATGTTGCTGCCTCAAAACAAGACAAACATCCTATTCTTGCCACTCGTCAGGAACAGTTTATCACCCTTCAAATCCTAGATGATTTTCCTAGACAATGGAGAAACCATGGTTTTATCAATATCCATTTTGGTGCCATTCGAATCGCTTTAACATATTATGGAATAAAAGGTTAACCTATTGTTGCGCGACTTTCTCTTTTAGATACAAGATACTTGGAGTACCAACATGCAAATTTGGATACTGCAGAAGTTACCCTGAATGCGGGGACTGTCTTTATAACTATCTTTCCAAATTTCAACATGTCCCTTTATGACCCGTACCTAACCGAAGCCTTAAAGATCCAAGTCCAGATCCAGGGAGCCCCACAAGCAAAAGATTCCATCCAAGCTACCCATCACCACCAAATTGCGGCGCGAGTAAAAAATCATAGCACAAATCTTTGCCTACCCGGATGAGAGAATGCCTTACTCTTAAATATTGATGCTACTAAAAGAAATACCATGTGCACCCAAATAACCAAACAGATTTCTAGATGAGCTTGTAAAAATCCTTCCTGATTCATGGATCACAAATTACGAGAATGTCACGACCCAATTTCCAAACCCAGTCGTGATGGCGCCTCGTGAAGACAAGGCCAGCCAACTAACCCAAATTCTCTATTTAACAGTCATTAAACATAATGAATAGAAAATACCACTTAATGACATTAAATACTATCAATTATAACCCAACACAACCCGACCGGGGTGTAATAAGTCACGAGCATCTAAAGAAGACTGAACACCACTACAGGGCCATTAGTATATATAAAATAAAAACTGGAGTTCAAAAGATGAAGTCTGGTGCCGCGAATGCTGGCGGTCACCTTACTCTGCTACAATAGTAATACCTTCAATCAGCTAATAACCCGCTACCGGGTGAACAATACCTGCAACTGCACGCGAGGTGCAGGGAGTAAAGTGAGTACTCCAACTCAGTGAGTAATAAAAGTAAATAACAACTGAGCAGTAAGAAATCACGTAAAGCAACCAACATGCTGTATAGAAGCTGGGTACAATTTTCTAAGAAGGATAGTGAAATATGTGATATCTTTAGAAATGCCTTGGCTCAGTTCAAATCCCTTTTGAAAACGGTCTTTTCAATAATTACAAAAATGATTTCAAACAGTTAGTGCTGATAGGCACAGAAAATCCGCCCTCGGGCATAAATACTACAGTATAACAGGTAAGAAGGCAAATAAGTATGCAAGATGAGCACATAAAACTTCGCCCCTCGGGCACAGTGTCACATCATTCAGATCAGTATCAGCCCCTCGGGCTCACTCTCACTCATATGGGTACCCGCGCTCACTGTGGGTGTGCAGTCTCCGGAGGGGCTCCCACACCCAAGCGCTATCAATAAGGTCTGAAAGCCTGAGCAATATCAATGCGAGGCCTGAAAGGCTGCTCATAATACATTCGAGGCCTGAAAGCCTCATCACCAATCACTCGAGGCCTGAAAGCCTCCTCACCAATCACTCGAGGCCTGAAAGCCTCCTCACCAATCACTTGAGGCCTGAAAGCCTCCTCACCAATCACTCGAGGCCTGAAAGCCTCCTCATATCACTCATCAGATCTTCAGTCATGGCCCTCGACCTCAATCAATCCAAAATAGTCATAAGCACCTCGGGCATCATTAAAACAAAAATACTCAGCTCAAACAATAGTTCAAATATCAGTTAAAAGTCAAGGTTGAGTAAAAATATAGCTGAGTTCATGAAATAGTGTAATTCAAAGGGACTGAGTTCAAATAATATTTCAAAAAGTGAGGAAAACAGTGATGATAGCTCACAAGAAGTTCAAACAGTCAGCAGTAAGCCCCAAATATGGCAATAAGCCTAAGCCATAGTGAAAAACAACACGTCATAGTCAAATACGATGTACAATCAACAATCGGGACGGACCAAGTCGCAATCCCCAATGGTGCTCTACCCCACGCTCGCTATCCGGCGTGCAAGTCACCTCAATATAGCATTACGGTGTGCAAATCCGGGGTTTCAAACCCTCAAGATATCATTTACAATCATTACTCACCTCGAACCGGTGAAATTCCTTGCTCGCGATGCCTTTGCCCCTCAAATTGGCCTCCACGCGTGTCGAATCTAACCAAAATTAGAGCGAATGCATTCCAATATGCCAAGGGAACAATACCCAATAGAAAACAATCAAAATATAGCAAAAATCCCGAAACTAGCAAAATCCGAGCCCCATAACCACTTCTCGAAATCTAGAAAATTTTACATCAATACGATCCTTATCTCGCCACGAGTTCATACATAACAAATACACAAGAATCGAAATCCATTTGACCCCTCAAATCATTAATTCAAATTCTCTTAAGTTTCAAGCCCTAACCTCCATTTTTAACCATTAATTCCTTAAATTTTATTGTTTAATCCATGATTTTACACTATATAAACATAATCCGAGTCCAATAGTTCATACCTGATGAAACCCCTTCGAATTCTCTCCAAAATCGCCCAAGAATTGCCTAAGCCGAAGTCCAAAATATTTTCCTTCTCTTTCAATTCATGAAACACTGGTCACTTAAACCCAAGTCGATTTCCGCTTCTGCGGTTAATTTACCGCACCTGCGGTCACCGCATATGCGCCCACTTGACCGCTTCTTCAGCCTAACTTAACTCACCAGGAACCGCTTCTGCGGTCACAAACCGCTTCTGCGGTAGCCGCTTATGCGGACCCACGTCCACTTCTGCGGAACACCCAGGTCCTTCAAGGACCGCTTTTGCGACCACCTTGCCGCATCTGCGGAACCGCTTATGCGGCCCCTTTTTCCGCAGATGCGGAAACAACAGAACCAGCAAACCTCTTCCAAGCAACAAACTCCAAATTCACCGTTCAACCACCCGAAATCACCCCGAGGCCCCGGGACCTCAACCAAAAGCACAAATATGATCTATTATCTTATTCAAACTTGCTCGAATCATCAAATCACTATAGTTAACATCAAAAATTATCAAATTTCACCAAATCAAAGCCTAAGTTCTTCATGAACTTCCGAAATGCACTTTCGATCAAATCCCGACCAAATGATGTCCGAATGACTTGAAAATTTGTACACATATCCAAAATCACCCAACGAAGCTACTGCAACTCTCGGAACTCCATTTCGACCCTCGGATCAAAATCTCGCTGTGAGCACATGATTTTTGACCTAAGCTAATTATTCCCAGAAATTCAAACAAACCAATTGCTTTATTATAGTATAATTTTTGTGAACTTTTTGTTGTTTTCTGGTAATTGGTGCATTTTATTTGTGCGTTTTAATTCACATGAAAAATACAAAAAAAATTGTTTGGTATTTGTTTGAAGTTTAATTTCATATTTTAGTATTGATTGGTAGTAAAACTGTTTACATTAAAAAAATGACAAAAAATGGTTCTTCGCACTTTTATTTTAATTCGTGGAATTAGTTTTAATTTTAGTTTAAATTTAGAAAGTAGTTAATTGTGGAAATTAAATAATATCATATTAGAGTCAATTTGAGTTTTGATTTAGCATTTAATAAAATCAAAATATATAAAAAATATATAAAATGAAAATCAGAAAAAGGAAATAAATAAAAAGAAAGAAGAAAACAAAAGGAAATAAGCAAAAAGGGGCTGCCCGGTTTGGGCTTGACTGCAATTAACCCAGCCTAAAAGAATTCCCCACCAGAACCCATTTCGAACCAGGCCCAAACCCTCTGACCCAGTCCGCCCCCAGCTAAATCAAACGACGCCGTTTTGGGCGTCAATCAATCCTGGTCCTCCATTCTTTCTAATCCAACGGACCATGCTCACTCGTGATCAATTAATAAAATTGTCCGAATAATACTCATTAACGCTAGACAACTTCATCTTCCTCGTATCTCTCCCTGTATCTCGCCGGAGCCGCCGCCACCACCGCCGGCGAATGCCACCACCTCCAAACCACCCCAAAATTCCACCCACGGTTCTCCTCGTTCCCCTCTTTCCAAACGTGCCTTCGTTTCCCTCGAATTAACGCTGAACCCTTCGAATAACGGTTTAAAATTTTTCGGCCATGACATCACTTGTTCCAAATTAACCCAAATTCACACCATGGGTTCTCTTCACCACCCTCTACACAAATACTCAATCAGGTTTCTTCAAATCGTCTCCAGGCATTTCGAATTTTGAGTTGAATTTGGCCGGAAAACCTAAATTCTCTAAATCGGCCGACCTAAATTCTCTAAATCGGCCGAGTTTGGTACTGCATGGTCTTTTCTCATCCCTCGTGATGAATTCAAGATTATGGGCACACGAATTTCAGTGGAATCAGTCAAGCTCTTGAGTTTGGAACCCGCTAGTGAGTGTTTTTTCTGTTTATTTTATTTTTGTTCTTGGGATGGTCAAATGGCCCTCTTATCTGTTAATTTTAGTTTTTTTTAGTTCCTGGAATTAGTAATCGATTTTTATTCATGGTTAATTCAACAATTTCATTCCCTCAAGATTAATTTCGTGATTAGTTGGTTATCATGTTCATTCTAGCTGTTCCAAACTATGATTAGTATGTTTCTCTGTTAATTAGTTATTAGCATGGATTTAAATTGATTATTGTTTGGTCTTGATTAATCAGTCTTGGTTGATTAGTTTAAACTTAGTTATCATTTTAGTTCAAATTAAAATTAGTTTCCAATGTATTGATAAATCAGGGATTAGGGGTTGGCTTGGTTATAGTTGTAGTTTTAGTTTAATTCCAGGGGCAATAAGGATAGTTGGGGGAATTCATAAGTAAAGAATCTTATAGAATGAATGAGAATTCACTAGAACATCTTAGACTCTTCTAGAATAGGACCCTAGTGCACATTTCGGGAAACCCAGGGTGTTTACTTGAGCAACAAGTTAGAGAAAAGGGGCTATTTGAATAAAAATGGAGGGACCTATAGTGTAAATAATAATCTGATGGTTGGCCTCATTTTGCCTATAAAAGGCAATGAATAGTGCCTTAAGGAGGAAGTTTTTTCAGCCATCAAATTCCCTCACAAAAATCCCCTTAGAAGACCAAATCCAATTTTCAAATTTCAAAAAAAAAAATTCTATTTAGTTCTCTATAGAAAACCAAAAAAAAAAAAACAAAAACTAAAAAAAAAAACCCAAGAATTTTACTGTTCCATTGGAAATCTGCAATCAGTTCTGAATTTCTGTCTCAGAATTGCATAGTTTAGCTGTCATTTTGTTTTCTGGTATACTCTGCTGGTGTTTGGGTTTATTCTCGAGTGGGTTTGGATTTTAGTTGAGGTCATTTAGACTGGTTAAGCAAGCCGTGTAGAAGGATTTCTTTCTTCGCTGAATTTCAAGTTCACTATGGGTTGTTGCTTGGATCCTGTTTGATTAATATTGAAAACTATTGCTGTTGCTGTGTGTGTTTTCTGTCAAAATCCCTTGAAATCATTCCTGTATTGCTAGGCATTGCTGCGGGATATCTGCAGTTATTGCCATTGGCTTGTTCTCCTTCTTCTGAATTGCTGTCCAGGTACACTATTTGAACTCATTCTGGTATAACTCCAAATTTGAAGTGAAATGAAGTCAAATTCTCGATCTATGCTCACTTATATGTTGTGGTTGTAAACAGTCTATGGATGTGTGTTTGTTAGTTTTAGTTAACTGGAATTATATTAAACCCGAATTTGTTTGTATTGATTTGGACTGTTAACTAGGATGGTTTTCTGCTGATTTGAACTGTTTAAATTCATAAGAGACTGTTATAGACTATTAATTTGGTTCAGTTTACTCCCACGGATATGTGAGTTCTCTAGTTAGTTTGATGTATATTATACTAGTATAGCACATTGTAATGTGATTTCAATCTACTTCCTGTTCAGTATTGCTTTAAACAGTCCAGTTTTACTTCAGATCAGAAATTATGAAGGTATTACTAGAATAACCTTAGTATGAATTAATTTCAAAATAGCTGGGGTATGCAAATTTGGTGTACTCAATCACATAATTGAACTATATTATTGCTTTTAAAGTTGAGTTTATACTTCAAACCTGTTCATCTTTTAATATCCATTAGTAAAAAAGGCGAGATAAGTAAGTAGAAGAAGAACATGAATTTTATAATCGGAGACTGAAGTGTAACGTAATTGCAGAAGTAAGGAGTTGGCATTGAAATGGCCTTTAAGCGTGATTCCACGCTTCTGCCCAAGCCTGACCTTTGAGCCTTGTTCTTAAGTTGATGGACATGTCATTTTGGACCTGATTTCCTCAATAGCAGGCCCAAAGTACTGGATTCATTGTGTTTTTAAAATAGAATGCCTAGCACACTTCATTTAGTTTTTTCATAGTTTGACCCGATTGTTTTTTAAAGTGAATCAATGAGGGTTTGGCCTTTATTAATCTGAATTAATTAGGACTTTCTTTTTATTATTAGAGATTGATAACAATAAAAAATCATAGCCACTTTAAGATTAACCTTTAAATAAAAATAATGAGACGAGCCTCGCCAAATCAAAAATATAATTGTGGGGCCCTCAATAAATGTTGGAATTAAAATACTTAGAATTCGGGATGGGCCATTTAGCGAATTTCACGGCTCTCCCCAAAATAATAACGCGTTAGTCTCTTTAGGCACGGTTCTAATAAAATTACCTTCATAAATTTGGGTGCACATTTATGTGACCCAAATCCAAATCTCAACAGAGTCGAAATGTGTTGACAACCACGGGTGCACTGCTGCGACGTGGCTCGAGATGCATTTTCACGACGTTGCAATTCTTATTAAAATAAAAATAAAAGCGGGTTACTAATAAAAGGCACATAAGTTAGAACATGTTTTGAAATCAGATAAAATCAAATATGACAGTTAAGCGACCGTGCTAGAACAACGGAATACGGGAATGCCTAACACCTTCTCCCGGGTTAACAGAATTCCTTACTTGGTTTTCTGGTTCGCAGACTGTTAATAGAGTCACAATCTCCTTGGTTCGGGATTCAACTGGTGACTTGAGACACCATTAGTCTCCCAAGTGGCGACTCTGAATCTTAATAATAAATCCCGTTCCGATTGTCCTTTAATTGGAAAAACTCCTTTACGCCCTCGCGGGAGTAGTGAAAAAGGAGGTGTGACAGCTCTGGCAACTCTGCTGGGGATAAGAACCCAGAACATTTTGTTCAGGGTTCAGAATTCAAGCTTAGATAGATTGTTGTATTTGGTTATATCTGCTTTTCCTTCATGCTTCATGCTTAATGTGCTAAATGTTTACCGCTTTGATATTATCTGAACTGTATATATAAACTATGCCGAAACCCTTCTCTTCTCACCTCCGGGGATGTGCTTACTGGTTGAGACTCCCTATTCTGTTAGTGTCAATACTCCTGAAATAAGAAAGAGGTCGGGCAAGTTACTAAGCCGGATGGCCTTTTGGTTCCCGGTATGTAGCCCCCTCCTCGACTCGAGTTGTCCGCTCGGGTACACAGTCTAGAACATATACCCAGGTTTTGAACATAGAATAACTAGACTTCATGCCGGATCCCTAGTAGGAGCTCTTATTTGCATCACGTGCATGTGACTTAGGGGACTCAACACAGGGGTTGGGTCCGTCTAAGACATGTAATCGGATATGAAAAGACCACCATGATGCGTTTTACGTGTTGCATTTATTTGTCTCGGACTCGCATGCTGACCGGTTTGAATATTTGGGAAAAGTGAAAAGAAATAATAGTGTAGAGAGTTAACTACATGATTTAGCAAAGACCAATGTCCAAGTTGTGCCAAAACTCTGCCAGATTTTTGAGAAAATAAGAGAAGTGTTTGGTGTCAGTGGAAAAGAAAAACAAAAATATTTTTTAATCTTAAATAATTTGTTTTATGTGCCAATTGAAAAGAAAAACAAAGAGTTTTTTAGACCTAGTCTGTGTCATTTACCAATGAAGAAAAACGAAAGGGTTTTATTTTCAAGTCGTTGGAAAGAAAATACAAAAAGAGCTTTGTTTTCAAAATAGCTAGTTTATTTGCCCGAACTACGCTGGTTTGATTCTCACCGGGTGTGAGATACGTAGGCAACCCTTGACGAGTCCAACCATCCCTTTTCAAAAATAGCGAAAAAATGTCAATTTTTTTTGTTATTTTTTTCATAAATAAATCGGGTGATACTGTTTTGTCAAAAATAGCCGAATGTCCCCGAAAGGGCGCCGGAATGTTGTTTGTGCAAGAACAGCCACTTTGAGTTATTTCCCAACGGTTAGTGGGCACAGCCTGAATATCTTCTCCTCGAAGTGCTGAAAGGCCGTATCTGCAAAACCGGTTTTTACATTTGGAAACTAGAATTGTGAATGAAAACATAATGTCTTTTCCTTTTAGGTCACAATAAGTGATTAAATCACCTTAACAAATGTGCAAGATGAGCACCACTCAAAATGAACCTTTCTCAATCATGTATAAAATCCCTTTGGAGTTACGTCTATGGTGGAACGATTTAGGAGGCGACGGGTAAGATGAAGTCAAGAAATATTTGAAAGGGCTTACCGGTCTGCTAGAGATTGTACCTCAGAGAGATATTATCAGAGCACTAGTTACATATTGGGACCCGGCACATAATGTGTTCCATTTTTCAAACTTTGAGCTTACCCCGACGTTAGAGAAAATAACTAGCTACATCGGAAAAGATGAGGTTCCTTTAAGGCACAAGTATTTGGTTGCCCCAAGAACTGTAGCCGTGCACAAATTTCTAGACTCTTTAAAGATAATCAAAACCATCCACAACACAGATCTGGCAAATGACTTTTGTACTCTAAACTTCATATATAATCGATATGGCCACATCGGGGGTTCAACAACCCAGAAAGCAAGATATGCAGCAAAAGAAACCGCCAAAAGTGGGAGGAGCATAGACGTTTCGCTTTTATGGTGGTTTTTCTGGGGCTTTTGGTATTTCCAAGGAAGGACGGGAACATCGACATAAAAATAGCTGGGGTCGTCAGCACGTTAATTACTCAAGCCAAAAGTACTCTTGCGCCTATGATATTAGCCGACATCTTCCGTGCTCTTACAGCCAGCAAGGCCGGGGATGCTTTCTTCGAGGGGTGCAGTCTACTGTTACAAACGTCGATGATCGAGCATCTGTGTCATCATCCTCAGTTCTTGAGCTCCGAGTCTCCAGAGAAAACATGCATAGAAGAGTTTCACACAAGGATTAAAGGGGTTAATTTTTCGGAAGGATTTACGGGTTGGACAACATACTTTCGGTCCCTCAATGCTAGCCAAGTAGAGTGGAAATTTGGATGGTTGCACGTTGATGAAATCATATATATGCCAGTAGCCCGGCTGCATTTCCTCTTGATGGGTCTTAGAAGCATTTAGCCTTACGCCCCGTATTGGGTGCTGAGACAGCTAGGGAGATGCCAGATAGTGTGCAAAGACGATGATCTTAGTTTGCAAGTGGTTCAGATTAGCCCCGACGGCCAGTTTCCTGAAGCAAAGATTCGCCACGTCTGGAGCGAATGTCAATATTTGGCGACAAATACTTGTGTCCGGGATCGAGCTAAAGGAGAGGTGTCACCTGATTATCAGGCTTGGTATAGAAGGGATGTTGCATTTAGAAGGCCGACCAAAAGGCCTCACCTCCAGGAGTTTGCTGAATCATCACAAGAGCAGTGGGCTTGGCTAGCCAAAGAAAATGAATACAAGGCAAAAACGGGCGAGCTGGAAAAACAGGTCCAAGACCTTAGGTTTGAAAATAGTGTGCAAGCTGCAGCTGATGAGGGTGAGAAAAAGAAATTAGATAAATTAAATGAAGCATTACGAGCCCAAATCCAAAAGATGAAGCTAGCGGCTGAAAACCCTATTAGTAATGCAAAAGATGCACAACTTATAGAAAATTTAAGGCGAAAGGTAAATGATTACAGTTTCGACCTCAACAAAGCAGAAAGGGAAATAGCCGAGGTTGTCACACCTCCTTTTTACGTTTAATACACCCCGTGAAGGGTGTAGTAAAGGAGTTTTTCCAATTAAAGGACAATCGGAACGGAATTTATTATTATTTATTCAGAGTCGTCACTTGGGAGATTAATGGTGTCCCAAGTTACCGGTTGAATCCCGAACCAAGGAAAATATGACTCTGTTAACAGTCCGCGAACCAGAAATCCGGATAAGGAATTCTGTTAACCCGGGAGAAGGTGTTAGGCATTCCCAGATTCCGTGGTTCTAGCACGGTCGCTCAACTGTTGTATTTAATTTTTATCTGATTTCAATACATGTTCTATTTTTATGTGCCTTTTGTTAATAACTCGCTTTTATTCTATTTATTATTTATTTTTTACAAGAATTACAACGTCGTGAAAATGTATCTCGAACCACGCCGCACCAGTGCGCCCGTGACTTTTGACACATTTCGACTCCGTTGAGATTTGGATTTGGGTCACATAAATGTGCACCCGTATTTAGGAAGGTAATATTATTAACATACGCGCCTAAAGCGACTATGCGTTTATTATCTTTGGGGAAGACCGTGAAATTTTCTAAACGATCCTCCCAATTTCTAAGTATTTTTATATAGCAATTGTTGAGGGCCCCGCAATTGTATATTATGATTAGGCGAGGCTCATCTCATTTCATTATTAAAGGCCAAACTAACAATCTAAAATTCTTTATTTATTTATCTCTAATATTTAATTAATTCACGAATATAAATTCGAATTTCGAATTCAAGTCCGAGTTCAAACAAAAGGGTAAAACCTTTTAGCTTGAACCCGCTACCTAATTCAAAATCCGATTTCATATTTGTGGATCAATTTTCCATATTGCTAATTATTTATTTTTAACATTATTATTTTGATTCTCACTTAAACCTCAATAACGTTTTTGGGCCCGCTGGAATTTTAACAATGCAAACATAATACTAGCTATATTCTTATTCAGAATTCTGCACTATTTTAATATTCCAAAAATACTCTCACCTACCCTTAAAAATTACCACCCTTATCCTAACCCTTAAGTTCTAACAGCTATAACCAATCATGATAACTAGTTAAACTAAGCAACTAAGCATTATTATACTAATTAAAATCAAAATACTAGGGAACAAAATTAAATCAGATTAAGATCGAAACTCAGAAGCTCTACTCATAATCATAACACAAATCGAGGTAGCAATGGGAGAGATCAAAAACAGAAAATTCACCCTAAAATACAACAGCAGAATCAACTTAAAATAGATGAGCGACTAGTGTGAATTAATTGACGAAATTAAGAAACCTTCCTAGGTTGTCATTCAATAATAAAGCAGAATTCATAATATTAGCCTACCTAATAGTACTCATTAACAGAAATAACCAAAATAAGAAGTAAAACAAAACAAACAGAAAATTACCAATTGCTGATAGAGGAATTAACTATATCCTATCCTATTGTTATTATCTAAGTATGAACTTGATTGAGGGGGAAAAACTCAACGACACTGACCCAGTGGGGTTTATGACCATACCTGACCAATCACGCACAGGTGTATCTCCAAATTTCCAACTCCTAAGCAAAATTGATAGATTTTATGCATGCAAACCAAAAAGGCAGAGTCTTGGACTTTGGTCTGAGATTCGAAGCATTTTGTTAGGCTTTGAAGGCAACCAGTGTAGGATTTGTGTTGAAGGGATAAAGGGGTTCCGAAGTGTAGCTTTGAGACTCATCTGAGGCGGCGGCGGCGGAGGGTAAAGAGGCGGCGAGCTAGGGTTTATATGATTTGAGACTGTTTGGGTGAGATTTGAGAGGTGAAAGGTAAATATTCGTGGAAAGGAGGTGAAGTGGTTATTTTGGCGTCAGTTTGGAGGGCAACGGTGTCGGCGCCGCCGGCAAGTGGTAACAGAATTGGGGTTTAGGGGAATGAAGTCTTTGAAAAGAAGAGGGTAACTTAACGGGTGAGGGATTAATTCGGATGTATGTATTTGGTTAATTGATTCTGGACCGTTAGATTAAAAGGGATCAACGGTCCAGAACTTTAAAAGCAAAACATAGTCGTTTGATGGTAATGGGGGTTGGACCGGGTCGTCTAAGCTTGGGCCTATACTGGGCGTATAACTTGGGTTGGAACACATCAGATACTAAAGCCCAAATTTCTTAATTGTTTCCCTTTGTTTTATTTTTGTTTTCTTTTTATTCATTTTTCATTTTCGTTCTTTCTATATTTTTTTTTACTTTGTTTTTCTTTTCTGATTTTTTTAAAAATTAAAACAAAACCTTAATTAAACTATTTAACTCCTAAAATCAATTATCAATTAAAATTTCCTTGGAACTATTTTTGTGAATTTCTTTGAAATGTTCTAAAACAAATCATTACCTAATTAATACTAAAATAAAAAAATAAAAATCCTAAATGCAAATGCATATTTTTGTATTTTTATATGACTTAACATGCACAACTAACATGCAATCATTTAACACAAAATTTGTAAAAATAAGAAAAAATCTTTTGTTTGAATTTTATGGGAATAACTCATATATAGGGAAAACATCACGTGCTCACAACTGCCCCTCTTTGCTCGGAAACATGAAGAGTTTTCGTGCAAAGATAAGTGAGCAAATACGAGCGATTTTTGCCCGTTCGAGTATTCCATTGTGAAGCATTTTGAAAGGTTTTGACCGCACCCTGCTTCAGAGGTTGCCTACATATCCTGAGCTAAACAGGAATCAGGTCAGTGTAGTTCGGGAGTGTCTGGTAGCTGGGACTACCAGGAGCTGTGATTTCTCTGCTGTTGCTGATGTTACTGCTGTTACTGCTGGCTTACCCCCTTATTACAGCATGGTAAAATAAAAGAAGATAGCCTAAGCTATGGTCTATGAATTACAAAAGATCCTATATCTATGCCTTCCAACTTGCTCTTGTGTTGCCTTGAACTTGTATCTTGTATTCTTCCAAAGAAATTCTTGTTGTTGCCTTGATGATGTTTTGCCTTTCCTCTTGTTGATACTCGACTACTGCCATTTGAAATATGTGTCCATTTTTCCGGTGGGCTCCTGCTTATGATGCTTGAAAAGATATTCCCTTGTTTTTTAGGTAGGCTCCTGCTTGCTGAACTTTGAAAAATATTCCCTTGTTCTTCAGGTGGGCTCCTGCTTGCTAAATTGAAAAGATATTTCCGTTATTCTTCAGGTAGGCTCCTTCTTACAACAACCATACAAAACGAGGAAAATTTCTGCCCCAGTTTGATAACTGGGCGCGTTGTGTTACTGAATGTTAACTTGAAAGATAAAAGTTGCATTATACTTCCCTTATTCTTCAGGTGGGTGCCTGACTGCTGCGCTTTGAAATGTATTCCCTTGTTCTTCAGGTGGGCTCCTGTTTGCGATGCTTGAAAAGTATTCCCTTGTTATCCAGGTGGGCTCCAGCTTGTTGAATTTGAAAAAGTATTCCCTTGTTTTCCAGGTGGGATCCTGCTTTCTGAATTTTGAAATGAATTCCCTTGTTTTTCAGGTGAGCTCCTGCTTACTGACTTTAAAAGATATTCCCTTATTCTTCAGGTGGGCTCCTGCTTGCTTCAACTTTGAAAGGTATTCCATTGTTATCCAGGTGGGCGCCTGGTGACTAACTTTGGAATGATATTCCCTTATTCTCCAGGTGGGCTCCTGATTTCAACAAAATAGACGGACAAAGAAGATTTTTTTACCCCAGTTTGGTGGCTGGGCACAGGGATGAGTGTTAAACTGAATTATTTTTCCAACTATTGTAAGAATTTGAAAGCTTAGTCCTATTATCCAGGGAGGACCTAACAATTCCTAAATTATTTCTTTAAAAGGGATTACTTCCACTAAAAAGTCTTAAACTACTCCCCATTATCCAGGAGTCTCCTGACAACTCCTATTACGACTTCTACTATATCTTGTTATCTAAACAGATCTTAAACTACGTCCCATTATCCAGGAGGGTCCTGACAACTCCTAAATTATCTCTTCTAAAGGTATTACTCCAACTACATTTGTTATAAAAAAGTCTTAAACTACTTCCCATTATCCAGGAGGGTCCTGAAAACTTCTATTACAACTCTTGCTATATCTTGTTATTTAGTCTGACTTTAAAACCATGTCCCATTATCCAGGAGGGTCCTGAAACTCTTAATTGAAACCTATCTTAAACATGCAAACTTATATTCCTTTTTATGCCAAGTTATGTTTCTTATGATTGTTTTGACATTTAAACTAAGTTCCATTTTCCAGGAGGATCCTGAAAATTTCCAGTCATACCTGTTCGGGTCCTGTATTTCATTACGGAGGATTTCTCCGAAACATCTGCCCCTGTTTCAATCAAAGAAAATCTTGTCAGTTTTAAATGTGGTGGTTGGTTTGTGGCCTTGAACTTGATGACGATTGCTTTTTCACTTCCCATGATAACTGATTTCCACTTGAATGCCTTGCCTGTCTACTGACTATCCATTTTCCCCGCCGTCCTTGTCACAGAAAATACCTCTTCTCTGTTCAAACCCGCATCCCTTACGGCCTGACATTTACCAATTCCTTGTTTTCATGAATCTTAAAGCACGACAATTGCCATCCCACTCAAACTGTATGTTGCTCTTTCTTGACGGATCCCACTAACTCCGGTCTTGAAATCTATTGTTCCTTCACTTTCCATGATAACTATCTCCCAATCGAGGACTTTGTTTGTTTATTGGTTAACCACTTTCTTTGTTACCCTTGGCATAGAGAATATCTCCGATCCGTTCACCACCCTTTCTATCTTTGTTGCATTGTTCATGAATTGATATGTACTAAACCCTTGTATTCCAAATGAATATTCAAGGCATGTCAATTCCCACCCCCTCAAGGTGTATATTGTTCTTTCTTGACCCAACCACTGGCCCCGGCTTTGCTCCTTCACTTGTCATGATAACTGATTTCATTTGAAGACCTTAGTCATTCCTTGACTGACCCCTTCCTTTGTCAGAATATACCTCCTCTCCGTTCGAACCCCATACTTCTATTTGTTGTATTGTTCTTGAATTGATACTTGCCAACCTTTGTGTCTCATATAAACTCCAAAGCATTTTAATTGTTACCAACTTCAATGCTCATGTTACTCTTTTCTGATTTAAACCACCGGCCTTACCCTTAAGGTCTATTGTTCCATCGCTAACCATGATAACTTTTGATTTCTTTTTGGAAGATTTCGATTATCATTGGTGTAACATCCTTTGTCGATCCTATCACGAGAAATTCTTTGATCTGTTTACCCCCTCTCTTCATTTATTGTGTTGTTAGCATATCGAGCCTTTATATTTCCCAAGGATTCCCAAAGCATATTGACTGTTAGCAACTCAATCATGTCTGACGTTATTTCCTGACTTATGACTATTTGATGTGCTGGCCAAATCCCATTTCGTGCAATTGGAAAGCTTGGTGGCAAATTTTGAAGTCATTTCTCACTTGTTATGACTCGATAGACTCAAGAAAAGAGAATAAAACAAGGTGGGACGAATAGAATGAAGAAAAATGGAAAGAGACGATTCTTAACAAGAAACCTACAGAGTAGAAAACCGTCAAATGTAGATATCTAATCTAGCGACCTTGACATGCACTTGCAGCCCATTATGTATAGCAAATCTGATGTTCAGCTCTTGTTGGAATTTTTGCCGTGAAACTGGTCTTCAATGCTCTATTTGCCTGATCTGGTTCATAATCCTTAGTCGACTTGTAGTGCCCATAGGTTTTTCACCATCAAGCCTCTCTCATTTTCTCTTAACTCACTGTTGCTTTATGGTGCCTGTGAAGGTTTTCACCAATAAGACTCTCTCATTTTGATTTCTCTCATCTTGGGGTATCGTGGTGGTTTCCTTTGTTTGGACTGGAGTGTTGCCCTTGATGTGATTCACCTTTGCTCGCTTGACTCGGTATTTCTTGAAGACTGATCGGAAGGTCTTTCTTTGGACCGTATTGTAGCTTTTGTATGGGTTTAGAATGAAGGGTATAAAGGCTCAAGATAATTCAACGTGGGTTCTAAATTACAACTTTCGGAACCATGTTTCTGCAACAACCATAACTTCTGCCCCAGTTGCATTCTTGGGGATTCTTGGACTTTTCTTTGGTTGTGACTGAACCTCAGTGAGGTTGCCTACGTACCCTTTCGGGATCAAGTCAAACGTAGTTCAGACAACTACATTTGTTATTGCGATGTTTTCCTTCCTTCCATTCTTCTTTTTTTTTCATCTTCTTTTCCTTTCTTTTCTTCTTTCTTTTCTTTTCTTCTTTTCTTTTTCTTTTCTTTCTTTTTTCTTCTCTTTCTTTTCTTCTTTTTCTCTTTTCTTTCTTTTCTTTTCTTTTCTTTTTTTTTTCTTCTCTTCTCTTTATTTTCTTTTCTTCTTTCTTTTTTGTTTCTCCACTTACTTTCTCATTCAATCCTCGAGTTTTGTTATTGATTCCGAAAGAGGGATACGAAAGAAAATCTAATAAGTCTCAAAAGGATAACAAAGGATAAAGTGTTTGGATAGCTGAAAAAAATGCCTTCCTCATTCCAATCTTCAACATATACCAACTATGAACTACACAGTTAAACACTTTTTGATTGATTCACATATTTGCCTTTTGTATTTGCCGATTCCTGACATCATTGCACGACAATCTCGGCACCACGAATGGTCTCTTTAGACTTGGGGCATTCTTGCCTTTGGCTTTAAACCGATGAGGCATGATGCATTTCCACAGTATTTCTTTATGTTCTATTTTCCCCAGTTTCACTTGATTCAGGCTTCAAAGTATTCCAGTATGTTTTATTTCTTTCGAGTACCTTTACATCTTCAACATTGTTTCATCGCTAAACTAACTTTTAAACAAGGCCGAGAATTATGTGCATGTCATGTCACTAAAATCAGCATGGAAAGAATTGTAAAATGATTAGAAATGAAGTGACTAGAACTGGCAGGAAACAGAGAATTATATTAGACTGATGGGTTAAAACAACAAAATGAACAGACTAGACTAGAATTACAAACCTAAACGACACTAAACAAAGTAAAGTGGAAAGATAGAAGGGTTTGACTCTCAAGACAATGTCTGAATTACAACCCTGAAATAACTCGAACAACAGAAATGACACCCAAAATAAACCACCAAAACTCCACTCTGGGTGACTGAGAGATGGGGCGCCTTCCCAATTGTCACGACCGGCATCTTAGCCACTGAGTTTCACATAAATATTGCCAAAACTATTGTTGACTTTGATCAACAAGTTCCCAAGATAAATCGCAGGCTCCTTGCCATTGTCACTGACCACAACTACCCCTTCTCGGATCATTCTTTCTATTTCCCTTTTCAAAGAATGACAGTCATCAATTCTATGCCCCTCGACATTAGAGTGATACATGCATCGAATAGTAGGATCAAAGCCTTTCGCCTTTGGGTCTGGAGTGTATCCAAGGAGCGGCTTAATCAAGCCGATATGTTTTAACTTTTCAAACAAGCTTGTGTAAGATTTGCCAATGGGCGTGAAATTTTCTTTTTGTTTTCCTCCATGCCTCAATTTTCTAGGGTTGTTGTATGCTTAAAAGTGTTGTGAAGACACACGAGATTTTCGGGCTGCTGGTGCCTGCCTCAGTGAGTGACTCGGTAGTGAGACGAATGGCTGGATGTTATGGGGTGGTTTATGTGGAATCTGGGGACGTTCACGGGGTCGGTATTGTGGTTGAAAGCATTTAGCAAGAACGACCATCGGACCCTGTCGTCGGCGGAGGCTATGACCTGATGTTTGGACAAAAGATCGGGAGTTTTTCAGGGAATAGGTTTGGAGTTGGTCTTGAGGTTGAACAGGTTTGGCAAGAACAATTATCGGACTTTGTTGTGGATGAGGCTTAGCAACATCTTTTCTGTCAATGGTAGGACCTTCCCAAGCAACCTGTTCGTTCCACTTGAGCCATAAATCCTTAAATCTCTCCTTGGGTTTCTTTTCAGTCTGAGATAGAGAGGAGCAATTTGGGGCAATGTCTTTATTATACTGAAAATGTCGCACAAAATCTGGAGCCATGTCACCTGATGTAGGCCATTTACCAACATCGTGACGATTATGCCATTCTAAAGCTTCCCCAGTCAAGCTCTTACTGAAGTATGCCATCAACAAATCATCTTTATGCCCAACATTTTTCATTTCATCGCAATAGACCCTCGGGTGCATTATCGGATCTCCAATCCCATCGTACAAGTTAAATTTTGGAACTTTGAACCCCGCGGGCAGGCGAATGTCGGGGAACACAGAAGATTCTTTGCATGACATGTTACCATGGTCTCCCATTCCTGGCATGTTTTCTAAGGATCGTTCTTTCGGCTTCATGGCTATTTCATTTTGCCCAACTTTTCCTGTTACCTTTTCACTTCCAGTATGAAGCTCACCCCGAGGGCTCTCCCCGTATTCATTGTCGGGGGTAGTGGATACGATAGGAGACATTGGTGGTGGCGGGGGTGGTGCCTTTCTATTCATCCAGGCTTGATACAGATCTGCCATGTGTTGTCTCAACATCCGCACCTCTTCACTCAACCCATTATCCCGTTCATCCACCTGTTGTCGGGTACCGGTACTAACCATATCAATTCTATTGTTATTTTCCATTGCCTTTTGTTGTCGAGAAGAATTACCACTTTGGAAACCACAAACCAACCACCTTTGTGGAATGAAAACATGAACCACCATGTTAGCGTTAAGGCATTGATTTTTCCTTTTCTTTCTTTGTTTTCCACTATTATTTTTTTTTTCTTTTTGCCTTTATGGGACTCTTCCTTTTCTTTTCTTTTCTTTTCTTTTGTTATGGTCGAATCCTATGTGGATTGCCTACATATCATGATCCTGCATGAATCAGACCGAGCGTAGTTCTTGCAAATTAATGCAAAAATAAAGAGATATTTATGTGCATTTTCAAATTTGTTTTCTTTGAAGAGAAATTACAGAAGCAGACTCCAACTACAAACTCGATGATTAACACTAGGTCAAGAGAACATCAAAACTTCACTTCTTGGAACCCATGGGGCATCACTCGGCATCGCCATAGGCTTCTGCAAGACTGAGAATGTTTCATGTCAATTGTGACTATTTTTACAAAATTGGCCATGTAATGGCCTATTTGACTTAAAACACAAGTGGCTATTTTTGCAAAATTTTCTGTTTAAAAGGATACACACTTAATGCTCAAAATTTCTCATCCTGGGCCCTGTGAGGCATCACTCAGCATCACCACAGGCCAGCGCAAGACTGAGAAAATTTTAATGCCAATTGTGGCTATTTTAGCAAAAACCGGCCATGTAATGGCTTATTTACAAAGTTGCTATTTTTTGTAAAGTTGATAGATGACCCAAACTTGATTTTGCGGATACGGCCTTTCATCATTTCCGCAAGGGAGATTTTAAGGCTGTGCTCACAAATTATTTAAAATTGACTCAGGGTGGCTATTCTTGCAAAAATGCCCTTTCAGTGTCCTTTCGAGGGACATTCGGCTTATTTTAAGCAAGAATAGCGTCACCCGACTTATTTATAATAAAATCAAAATTTTGACATTTTTCGGCTATTTTTTTTTCAAAAAGGTGTGGTTGGACCCGATTATGGTTGCCTACGTATCTCACATCCGGTGAGAATCAAACCAGCGTAGTTCGGGCAAACCATTTTAAAACAAACCATTTTTTATTTCTATTTTTGGCAAAAATAAAATAACAAAACTATTTTAAAGCAAAAATTTTTCATTTTCATTTTTATTGGCAAAAGAAACTATCTATTTTTTTTTAATTTTTTGAAAACAAGACAAAATAACGAATTTTTTTTATTTATTTTCAACAACCCAAAATAAAAACTCTTTTATATTTTTCCTTTGCTTTAGTAAAACGAATTATTAAAGACCAAAACCTTTCCATTTTTCAACCCCCTTTTTTTTACAAACTTTCGGCAGAGTTACGACAGCATTTGGGTGTCGGTTTTTCTTAAAACTAAAAAATTACTATTATTTTTCTCTTTTTCTCAATTTCACAAAAAATTTTCTTTTTTAAACCGGTCAGCATGCAGGCCCGAGACAAATAAATGCAATATGTAAAATGTATCATGGTGGTCTTTTCATATTTGGTTACCTGTCCTAGACGGACCCAACCCCTGTGTTGAGTCCCCTACGTCATACGTGATGCAAACAAACGTCCCTATTCTAAGTTCAAAACCTGGTAATATGTTCTAGACTGTGTACCCGAGCGGACAACTGGAAGAAAAGTTTGGAACCCCAAAAATTTCCCCATAAATATCTAGCGAATTCCAGATCTGAAATTAAGATTTTAGATTACAATTCTCTCTTCTAGATCAAAATTTCTTTCAAAAAATCAAAAAACAAGTGGAAAATCAGTAGAAACTAAAAAAATCACTATTCTATTAAGAAATTCAGAACAATTGCAATGTTCAGTTGTTGTAGGCGTGTTAGCATAAATTTTGAATGGATTTAAGTTCAGATTGACACATTTTTTATCATCTGAATGATGTTTCTAATTGCCGTAATTTTGGTTGATGATTGAAGAAATTTGATTTTGAAAAATCCTTGAGCTGTTGGAATTAAACTGTTGATCTGCTGTTTGCTTATTGCTGTTCAACTGACCTCCATATCTTCCTTCTGTTGAAATTCTGTTTCCAGGTATATTTCCATATCCTAATAGAGGTGAAGCTGAGTTCATATGTAGAGGATCCTTTTTTAAGTTAAATAATAAGAAGTGCATGCTGGTGGTGGAATTGTATGCCCTTATTAAACATTAGTAATACTGCTATGTGATTCATTTGAGATCTATTGTATTAGTGAATAGTAGACTGTGTACATCGGACTTTTGAGAAATTTGAACTGTTATTTTAAATCGCGAGTATATTAATTGATAGGTCAAAAAACATTAGAAATCAGTTACTTATGTTTTGTTGAGATTTTTCTAACTTCATTTAGGATGGTAAAACTTTGAGTTCAGCAGGAATTAGGATTAAAGTAATCAAGACTCATTCATGTTGTTTAAATTGAACAGGAAATCAGTAGTATATACTTAGTTAACATCACATTTTTTCTGTATTGAAATTAGTGAGTAATGTTAGTCGTACAAAACTTCAGTCAAAAATAGGAAATAAAAATGCTGCAGAATCTTTAAATTTGTTACAATTGGAATTAATGTAATCACGGCAATTTGAAACCACATTTACTAGCAGCTGTAACGGATAAGTTCACACTGTCATTTCGTCTTTGAAAATAAATTAATTGTATAAAATAAAGTTAGATAATTATTGATAGTTTTAATCTAATAATAATAATGATTTAGATTGTGTATTATTTTGTTGGGCTAAGATTGAACCCCAATAGTATTGCAGAATTATGAATAAGAATATGCCCAGTATTTTGTTTGCATTGTTAAAATTCCAGCGGGCCCAAAAACGTTATGGAGGTTTAAGTGAGAATCAAAAGTCTCAAATATAATAATGTTAAAAATAAATAATTAGGAATATGGAAAATTGATCCATAAATATGAAATTGGATTTTGAATTAGGTAGCGGGTTCAACCTAAAAGGTTTCACCCTTTTGTTTGAACTCGGACTTGAATTCGAAATTCAAATTTATATTCGTGAATTAATTTAATATTAGAGACAAATAAATAGAGAATTTTAGATTGTTAGTTTGGCCTTTAATAATAAAATGAGACGAGCCTCGCCTAATCATAATATACAATTGCGGGGCCCTCAACAATTTCTATATAAAAATACTTAGAAATTGGGAGGATCGTTTAGCGAATTTCACGGTCTTCCCCAAAGATAATAAACGCATAGTCACTTTAGGCGCGTATGCTAATAATATTACCTTCCTAAATACGGGTGCACATTTATGTGACCCAAATCCAAATCTCAACTGAGTTGAAATGTGTCAAAAGTCACGGGCGCACTGGTGCGGCGTGGTTCGAGATACATTTTCACGACGTTGTAATTCTTGTAAAAAATAAATAATAAATAGAATAAAAGCGAGTTATTAACAAAAGGCACATAAAAATAGAACATGTATTGAAATCAGATAAAAAGTAGATACAAGAGTTGAGCGATCGTGCTAGAACCACGGAATCTGGGAAAGCCTAACACCTTCTCCCGGGTAAACAGAATTCCTTATCCGGATTTCTGGTTCGCAGACTGTTAACAAAGTCATATTTTCCTCGGTTCGGGATTCAACCGGTGACTTGGGACACCATTAATCTTCCAAGTGGCGATTCTGATTAAATAATAATAAATCACATTCCGATTGTCCTTTCATTGGAAAAACTCCTGTACTACACCCTTCACGGGGTGTATTAAACGTAAAAAAGGTGTGACAACTCTGGCGACTCTGCTGGGGAGAAGAAACCCAGAACTTCGGTTCAGGATTTAAGAATTCGAGCTCGGAATAATTGTTGTATTTTTTATATTTGATTTCCCTACATGTTCATGATTAATGTGCTAAATGTTTACCGCTTTGATATTATTTGAGTTGTATATAAACTATGTCGAAAACCCTTCTCTTCTCACCTCCGAGGATGTGCTTACTGGTTGAGACTCCCTATTCTGTTAGTGTCAATACCCTGAAATAAGAAAGAGGCCAGACAAGTTACTAAGCCGGATGGCCTTTTGGTTCCCGGTATGTAGCCCCCTCCTCGACTCGAGTTGTCCGCTCGGGTACACAGTCTAGAACATATAACCAGGTTTTGAACTTAGAATAGGGATGTTTATTTGCATCACGTATGACTTGGGGGGACTCAACACAAGGGTTGGGTCCGTCTAGGACAGGTAACAAAATATGAAAAGGCCACCATGATATATTTTACGTATTGTATTTATTTGTCTCGGGCCTGCATGCTGACCAGTTTAAAAAAGAAAATTTTTTGTGAAATTGAGAAAAAGAGAAAAAGAGATAAAGAATAGTAATTGTTTAGTTTTAAGAAAAATTGACACCCAAATACTATCGAAACTCTGCCGAAATTTTGTAAAAAAAAAGGGTTGAAAAATGGAAAGGTTTTGGTCTTTAATAATTCGTTTTACTAAAGCAAAGGAAAAATATAAAAGAGTTTTTGTTTTGGGTTGTTGAAAATAAAAAAAAAAAAATCGTTATTTTGTCTTGTTTTCAAAAAATTAAAAAAAATATATAGTTTATTTTGCCAATAAAAATGAAAATGAAAAATTTTTGCTTTAAAATAGTTTTTTTATTTGATTTTCGCCAAAAATAGAAATGAAAAATGGTTTGTTTTAAAATGGTTTGCCCGAACTACGCTGGTTTGATTCTCACCGGATGTGAGATACGTAGAAAACCCTCATGTAACGACCCGACTCGTCGTTGCGGGAGTTACCGTCCCGTTTTCTCCGTTTTATGCTTCTATATGTTTCATTATATATATTTGGAGAATCTGAAGTAATTCGGATAAATTTTGGTTAGAAATGAGGCAATTGGTCTCTTATTGAGAAGGTTAGTTTGGAAAAGTCAACTGAATGTTGACTTATGAGTTAGAAGGCTCGGAATAAATTTCTGATGATTCGACTAGTTCCGGGGGATGATTTATGACTTAGGAAAACAATCGGAATTGAATTTGGAGGTCCGGTGTAGAATTAGGCTTGAATTGGCTAAGGTTGGATTTTGGCGACTTCCGGATGGTAGGTGAGATTTTGATCTGAGGGTCAGAATGAAATTCCTAGAGTTGCAGTAGCTCCGTTAGGTGATTTTTGATATGCGTTCAAAGTTTCAGATCATTCGGAGGTGTTTAGGTCAAGTTTTAGATCAAATGCAAGTTTCGTAAGTTTTAGTTTATCTTAGGCTTGAATCCGTGGTAATTCGATGATTTTGATATTTATGATGGTGTTTTTATGATACGAGCAAGTTCGAAAGAAGTAATAGAACACATCTGTGCATTTGGTTGAGGTCCCGAGGGCCTCGGGGTGAATTCGGATGGCCAACGGTGAATTTTGAGCATGTTTATTGCAGCAGAAAAATTGCAGAGAATTTTACTCTATGCAATCGCATAGGTACGTCTGTGATCGCATAGAAGGTTCAGAGGGGGTGGAGATTTTGCTCTATGCGATCGCGTAAAGGAGTGTGCGATCGCATAGTTAGCGGAACTTGCTCAGTGCGGTCGCGAGGGAAAGTGATGCGATCGCGTAGTAGGAAGAGGCAGAGCTATGCGATCGCATGGCCTTGGATACGATCGCGTAAGAGGTATTTTCAGGGCTTGATTTTTTAGTCTATGCGATCGCAATGGAGTTGATACGATCGCATAGAAGGAGACGTCTGGGCAGAACAGTTAAGGGTTAAAATTTCATTCGCGACCCTCATAATATTTCCACCATTTTTACTCCGCCAAGAGAGGTTTAGAGCGATTTGAAGAGGATTTTTAACGGGTATTGCTTGAAGGAAAGTCTCTTGACTAGAAAACATCATTTTTATGAAGAATCAACCCTCAAATTCATGAAATTGGGTAGAAATTGTGAAGAACTAGGGCTTTGTTCTTGAAAACGAAATTTTAGGATTTGAAAGGCCATTTGAGCTCCGTTTTTGATAAACTTTGTAGTACGGACTCGTGGCGAGACGAGGAATCTGTTGGTATGATTTTCGGAATTTTTCGAGAAGTGGACCCGGGGCTCGGGTTTTACCAACTTCGTGAATTTTAATATGTTTCGAGTATTTTTGATTGGGTTATGTTTCTTTAATCCATATTTATGTATTCGTTGTAATTTTGACTAGATTCGA
>MU738101.1:5484-28276 GCA_026770625.1 Nicotiana glauca
GGAGTCTCAACCAGTAAGCACATCCCCGGAGGTAAGAAGAGAAGGGTTTTCGGCACAATTTATAGATAGTTCGAATAATATCAAAGCGGTAAACATTTAGCACATTAATCATGAATCATATAGGGAAATCAGATATAAACAAGTATAACAACTTAACTGAGCTCGAATTCTTAAACCCTGAACCAAAGTTCTGGGTTTCTTCTCCCCAGCAGAGTCGCCAGAGCTGTCACACCTCCTTTTTACCGCTGAGGCTTTAACGACTTTTACTACACCCTAGGAAGAGATATAGTAATAAAGGACTTTTTCCAATTTAAGGACAATCGAAACGGGATTCGTTTATATTAAAGGTTCAGAGTCGCCATTTGGGAGATTCATGGTGACCCAAGTCACCGATTCGAATCCTGAATCGAGGAAGGGTTTGACTCTGTTTAACAGTCTGCGATCCAGAAATCCAGATAAGGAATTCTGTTAACCCGGGAGAAGGTATTATGCACTCCCGAATTCCGTGGTTCTAGCACGGTCGATCAACTGTTGTATTTTATTTTATCTGATTTTTCATTTATGTTCTATTTTATGTGCCTTTATTAATAATCCGATTTTATTGTTGAATTTTTTACAAGAATTGCAACGTCGTAAAAATATGTTTCGGACCACACCGTACCAGTACGCCTGTGGACTTTAACACATTTCGACTTTGTTGATATTTGGATTTGGGTCATATAAATATGCACCCATATTTAGGAAAGTAATATTATTAAAGTCGGGCCTAAAGAGTCTATCGCGTTATTATTTTGGAAAGCCATGAAATTCGCTAAATGGCTTATCCGGATTCTAAGTATATATAACAATTGTTGAGGGTCCCGCAATTTGCACTTTTATTTGGCGAGGCTCATCTCATTTTTTTGTTTAATTATATCCTACAACGAAACTATACTTTCTATTTTTTTTTTTTGTTTTTGTCCCTAAAGCAAGGAAAAAGCCCTAATTAATTTTATTATATATATGTTTTATTCATTGTTTCTATGGCTCCGGAAAATTTGGGCCTTAAAGGCTTTTCCTGAGATCTCAATCTTAACATCTCTTGGGCCTCAAATGTTAGCCCAAATACAATGGCAAGTAATAATTGGGATGCTATACCTTTTCTATCCAAATTTCAAATCAATCTAACAAACACTTATTAAACTGGTTTCTAATTATTCAAAGCATTTCAACATTTGAAACAGAAGAAAACTACAGTTACCTATTTAAATTGAAACGTTAATTGATCAGTGCTTAATTACACGTAAATTTCTGGACATTAATAGTCACAAAAACAAACTAATTATTTTAAAACTAATTCTAACCTCAAAGGTAATTAACATGTCGACCACTAATCAAATTGTTGGATCAACGTAAAAATTCCAGTTATTACTTATGGACGGAAATCAATTTTGAACATACTAATTATTTTATCAGGTTTGACTCAAAGTAACTCAAATTAAACCTTATTAAATATGCTAGTCTCATTGCCATAGAAACAAATAAATTCAGGTTATAGAGCCTTAAAAATGAATTATGCTTTACACTACTTCAAAACAGAAATAAACAAAGTAACTATAACTAATTTGACTTGTTAATACATGTGAAGATCATAGATTTCAAATTTACTTCCTGTTTCGGTTATTCTTCTACGTTCACAAATTGAACTACAAAAATCGACATTAAACTAATTGAGTCTAACTAACAATACCTATTTCTCACAGTTCACAGTCTATTACACACTGATCGAGTCCAAATTTATAAAATTCCATTACATATCAACTAATCCTAATGAATACAAATAGTTCTAATTAAATTTTACATAGATCAAATTCAATAAAAATAAAAGTAAAACTGCAATGTCACACAAACACTTTCATTTCATCTTCTTCAAATCGAAACTACATCAATAGTAATAGGAGTGTACCTGGAAATGAAGGAAAATCAATGAGATTCTAGAACAAAAATGGGGATCAGCAATCAGCAATATAACAAGAACAGATCAACAGACACAGCTTCAGCAACACCAGATTTAAACCAACCAAATCGTAATCAAATGAATACCCGGACTCAATCAAAACACTCACAGCAATTTAACCTCTAGAATCGCACCAGAATCAATTCACAGTCTTCAATTCAAACTAAGGAAACATTGCAATTTTGGTTTTCTACTGTTTTGATTTGGTATTTTAGAGCTTTTGAAATGATGAACTTTGAAAGTAGAGATCTAAGATTGCAGAAATATTTTCAGGCAGATTTTTGATTGCCAAAACTTCAAAAAACCTATTCAATGAGGCATATGGGTGCCTATTTATAGATTTATAAAGGGAGGGAATTTTAAATTTTGAAATTGTCCCTTAGTCCTCCCTTTTATTGCAATTAGACCCTTATTGTTTTTATTTATTCGACCCTTTCCCCTTATTAATGCAGAATTACCCCTTTTTTCCTTATCTAGAATGTTCTTTTCCTTTATATTTACCTTTCTAACCCCACTTCTGATTGGTATTCATTAAATTGCCCTTTTATATTGCCCATACTACCCCTATCTCCTAAGATTTATTACCTTTAAACCATTTGTTATACCCTGAATTACCCCTGAACCCAAGTCATATTTACCAAATAACCCTACTACCCTTTATCCTTTTACCTCCATTAAACTTGATTAATTTCATAAACAGCTATAACCAATCGGAATAAACTAAACTAACAATTCAAAACTAATATCAAAACAAAATTATTTCCAATCAATTTCAGAATCAATTTCAGAACTCATGATAATCAGAATCGAAACAATTCCAAAACCAGTCAAAAATCAACTCTATTAAACCCTAATTTCTAATCAAAACTTATTTAAAAATCCTATTTTTATATCAAATCTACCAGTATCAAAACAGTATCAATTTATTTCAACGGGCAAAAATTCAAGACAATAATCAGAACCTTATATCATTTTTATCAGAAACAAGACAAAAGAAAACAGATACATGCAAGTAAAACAAAAAAAAACAAAAAGAATAGAAAAGAAAAATAGAAAACTTAGCTTTTTCTTCTTGCTTTCCGTCAGTTTTGTTTTTTTTTTTTTGCTTTTTCTTTTCTTCTTTTTCTTTTAAGAACCAATTCCGGCACCCAGGAGGCTTTTTATGGCCTTTTCTTGAATTTTTGGTTGCCGGCAGACTTTGAATTTTAGTTTGAACTCTTTTCAGTGGCTTTTAGGGGCTGAAAGTTTTAGAACGGGGCTAAGGGTGTCAAAAGATATCTCTGGTAGGCTTTTGGTGAGTTTTGGGTGAAAGGTCGTTCACCGGAGTAGGATTCTGGCGACCTATTTTTCAGGATTCGAAGGTCTAGGGATTTATTCGAGACAAAAGGGTTTGAGGGGTGTAATGAGGAAGCTAAAGGCTTCCTATGGTGTTAAGGGTGAAGGCAATATCATAAGTTGTGTTCGCCGGAGTAGGGTTCCGGCGACACTTAAACTAATATTCGAGGAGATCCAGGCTGGTTTGAGGGAAACTAATTATGGAGGGTGGGAGAGGAGGCTCAGGGCTTTACGTGGTGTTAATGGTGATGCCATCAGAGAAGGTGTTGTATCCCGCCGGTGAGAGTTCCGGCGAGATTGAGAGAAAGGGGGGGCGGCTAGGGTTTGTGTTTAGATAGGGAAGAAGATGAAATGAACCAGGGTGTAACTATACACCGGTATATTAAAAGGCTTCTAATACTTTGAACCGTTGGATTAAGTATATGAACGGCTCAGATCTATTGAGCTCTTTAAACGGGGTCGTTTGATATGAAAAATGGGCAGATCGGGTATTTCTTTGGGCCAGGGTCATTTTGGGTTAAGTGTTACCCGATTTTTTGGGCCACTAATGTTATTAGCCCAAATTTATTTTATCTTGTATTTTTCCTTTATATATTGTATTTTTCCTTTTGTATTTATTTCCTTTTTGTATTTTTATGTTTATTATTTTTTTTTGTATTTTCTCTTCTTTTATTTTTTCTGACTTTGCTAATTTTTAAAACTAATTAATTTCTATTTTTATGGTATTTTTCAATTAAAAACATAAAATGCTATTTTGATTTTCTTTAATTTGTTCTCAAATGTATTAATATCAAAATTGCAAAATTAAAATCCTAATGCACATGCATATTTTTTGTATATTTTTTTATGAATTATTATGCAGCTAATTAACACAAAAATTCCAAAATATTTAACAAAATTTAAAAAAATCATTTTGTTTGGATTTTAGGAATAATTTGCTTAGGGCAAAAATCACATGCTCACACTCCTTACACCTTGAAGGTGTGCAGGATTTTGACCACGTACGCGGCTAAGGCTGAGTGCGGCATCTCGGTTCATCATCTTTTATAGTTATTCAGCCCTGGTTATCTGAGGGGTACCATGTTGCAATTGAAGAGTCGTGGCACGAAGGGCTTGGTAGTTAAGTCCGACGACAAGACCAACCGTCGTTTCTCGCATAGGTACTTCTACATCAGAACCGAGCACCTAGTGTCTAACCCTGAAGGGTTCCCGGAAAGATGGAACTCAGAACGTAAGTACCTTTATTTTGTGGAATTCATGACTATTGGCGACCTTGACCATTTGGCCACTGTGATTTCTTTCTTTTCTTTTTTTTGTAGCGAGGGCTTCTCCACCCCAGTTTATTGGTAATATTAGATCGTGGGTGGAAAGATTGATACCTTATGCGGAGGAATGTCGTACCTGGGCTGCATTGCGTCAACAGTATGGCCCGTCAGGTAATTCTTTGGCTTTGGTTTGGAAGTTCCCTTAAGTTTTGTTACCTGACTTACTCGTGTTGGCAGGTCGGAGCACCCCGAAGAAGAAAAAGGTCGTTGTTACCTCGCCTAGGGCGGAGACCGACTCTGATGGTGAAGACATACCCTACGGCTCATTCACTGATGGCGCTCCCGAGGTTCCTTAGCAGGAGGTTATGCCTGTGGCGGTATCCGCAAGTGAAGTGACTCCTTCAGTGCTGTCCCCGCGGCCTATGGAGGTGACTTCTGAAGGTGAGGAGCCGTCAAAGAGAAAGAGACGGCGGTTGATAATAGGCAAGGGGATAGCGACTGAAGATGAGAGGGTAAGTTATCTTTGTCAAGTGTCGGGGCCGGTTTTTATGGCCGATGCTATCCGTTCTGGGAGGTCGGCTCCCCAAAGGAGAGATGTCACCGATGGCAACCCAGCCCGTGTTCTGGAGAGTGATTCGTCGGTTGCTGTTGACGGTGCCGAGAGGGCGGATCCTGAGGCCGCCCATGGAGATGTAGACGCGTTAACGAGGGGTCCAGCCAATGTGGAGATGACGGCGGGTAGGTCCAACTACCGAATCATGATCCCAGGAGGGTATAACCTGTTACAACACAGCGAGCAGGCCACAATGAATATGACCCTGTTATGTGCGGCTGCTGAGCGTGAAATGCTGAAGGGTTTTAGTGACGGGGATCTATCCCGGAGGGTTGCTGGCGCGGCTTTGCAGGTATCTTTCAGTTTTCTTTGTGTGATGTAAGGCTAACTTTGATGCATATTGAATTGCCTTACTCTTTTTCTTCTCCTTTTTAGACTCTCATTTTGGAAGTGGAGTGGAGGCGGCGGGCACAAAAAAAGGCAGCCACTTTCAACAAGATGGCGAAGAAGCACCAACGGTGCCGTGCCAAGCATCGGGCGTTGGCGGACCTACTTAATGAGGACTCAAAATTTTGGGTGTTCCGTGAGGGCCTTAAATAGTCGGAGGCCCAACTGAAATAGAGGGTGGTCGAGCTGGAGCAGGTCGATGAGCAGCTAATGACTGCTCTGGCTCGAAACATTGAGCAGGAGACTTTTCTTCAGTCAAAGGAAGAGGAATTAGAGGTTAGCCGTGGGGTAGCGGCGGAAGCTGCTGATTTGCGGACCGAGGTCGCTGTCTTGACCGCCGAACTTGATGCCAGGGCGGCTGAGATTGAAGTCCTTAAGCGGCCTGTAGCGCCAAGGTATGATGAGGATGCGCATCGTGAGGCGCATGAGATGTGGGTATACACTGAGGCCAGATTAGTCGTACTCAACGAGTTCTTGGTTGCGGATCAGGCCACTGAGGCGGACGTTCAGGAGCAACGGCGCGTAGCTCGCGTCGCCCGCAAAACCTTTGGGTATAGTTCTGACTCCCTAGACCGGGTGGGTTATAACTCCGAAGACGTCAACCGTCTAGGATCCGACTCTTGGATCTCTGCAACTTATCAACTCGGGGACGGCAATGGACAAAATGGCGGTCAGGCGGGGGAAGATGAGCAGAATAGCGGTCACCCAGGGGGTGACGGGTGAAGCAGCGAAGCCCCTTAGGACTTGTATATATTTTTGTTTTGTTGTATTTTAGAATGTAAATGGGACCTTTTGTAAGGTCGGGTGTACATGCATTTTTTGGATGATAATGAAAGTTGTACCTTTGCTGCCATTCTTTTCCTTTTGTATCTTTTATTTTTGGTACCTCATTTCCGCAGAGCGGGTGCTCGCTTACTTGTAGGATTTTCAGTATGTTTTTCGAACGTTGTCTGTGTTATTCGCCGATAGGATGCGGCTTCAATGCTACATAGTGGTGGCTTTAGCTAATAATGGCATCACTTTAATTGTTATTTAAGTGCCCTTTGTCATAGTCGAACAGGGTTGGCGACGATGGCTTTAGCCATAATAATGTCGATGGCCTTAGCCATGTACGTAACTTCGACTGTCGTCGAATTACTTGCTTATCGTAGTCGAGCTGGGTCGACTTATTGATGATGATGGCTTTAGCCATAATACTATCGATGGCCTTAGCCACGTACGTAACTTCGACTGTCGCGAATTACTTGTTTGTCGTAGTCGAGCTAGGTCGACTTATTGATGACGATGGCCTTAGCCATAATACTGTCGATGGCCTAAGACATATACGCAACTTCGACTATCGTCGAATTACTTGTTTGTCGTAGTCGAGCTGGGTCGACTTGTTAACGACGATGGCCTTAGCCATGATATTGTCGATGGCCTTAGCCATATACGCAACTGCGATTGTCGTCGAATTACTTGTTTGTCGTATTCGAGCTGGGTCGACTTATTGACGATGATGGCCTTCGCCATCATACTATCGATGACCTTAGCCATATACGTAACTTCGACAGTCATCGAATTACTTGTTTGTCGTAGTCGAGCTGGGTTGACTTATTGACGACGATGGCCTTAGCCATAATACTGTCGATGGCCTTAGCCATAATTTTGTCGATGGCCTTAGCCGTTTATACCTTGGAGATGGCCTTAGCCGTTTATACCTCGGAGATGGCCTTAGCCATTTATACATTGGAGATGGCCTTAGCCATTTATACATTAGAGATGGCCTTAGCCGTTTATACATTAGAGATCATGCCAGTCCAGTCCCTTTGTCATGTCAGCCAGGAGAGCGTATGGAGTGGCTGGTATGATAAACTTGTTCCACAAATATCTCCAGGTGTCCTCTTTGCTGCCTCGTTAAAAACCTCCCCAAGAAAAACCCAATTGGGACAAAACTCGGGTAAGGGAAAAAGAGTGCGATTCGGGAGACGCCTTTTAGAAATGGAAATACTTGAGGTGGGTGACATTCCAATTGTTTTGGAGAGTTTTTCCTTCCATTATTTCTAATTGGAATGCTCCTTTACCTGCTGCTGCTGTGATTTTGTAGGGTCCGTCCCAGTTGGTGCCCAGTTTTCCTTCGCTTGGGTCTTTTGATGCCAATGCTTTGGATTTGAGGACGTAGTCTCCCACTTTGAGTGGTCTTACTTTGGTTCTCCTGTTGTAGTATCTCTCGACTTGTTGTTTCTGAGCTACCATTCTTATATGGGCCATTTCTCTTCTTTCCTCGGCCTCATCGAGGTTTTGAAGTCTGCTTATGTCGTTCTCTGCTCCCCTGGTATGAATACCTCAAGCTTGGTTTGCCGACTTCGACTGGTATGACCGCGTTGGTTCCATAGACCAATGAGTATGGCATTTCTCCTGTACAGGATTTGGGTGTGGTCCGGTGTGCCTGCAACACTTCTGGTAGTAGCTCGGGCCATAGCCCTTTGGCTTCCTCGAGTTTCTTTTTCAGTATGTTCAATATTGTTTTTTTGGAAGACTCTGCTTGGCCGTTGGCGGCAGGATGATATGGCGTGGAGAGTATTCGCTTAATATGCCATTTGTCGAAGAATTTTGTCGTCTTCTGGCAGACAAATTGTCGTCCGTTGTCGTAGTTGATTTCCTTGGGGATGCCGAAATCGCAGATGGTATTCTTCCATATGAAGGCGACGACTTCTTGTTCGCGTATTTGGGCGCACGCACCTGCTTCCACCCACTTGGAGAAGTAGTTAATTAAAACTAATAGAAATCATACCTTTCCTCGTCCCGCTAGTAGGGGACCGACTATGTCCATTCCCCATTTGATGAAAGGCCACGGGGAAGTGACTGAGTGGAGGGGCTCTCTTGGTTGTTGTATCATGGGGGCATACTTTTGGCATTGTTCGCATCGGCGAACGTATTCCGCTGCATCTTTCTTCATAGTGGGCCAAGAATAGCTGACCCGTATTATGCAACATACGAGGGTGCGGTTACCTGTGTGGGTGCCGCAGTGACCCTCGTGTACCTTTTCAAGTACTGGCCTCGTTTGGTTTCGGCCCTAGGCACTTGGCCAGGGGCCCGCGAAACGTCCTTTTGTAGAGCTCGTGGTTTATCAGGCAATACCTGGCAGCCTGTACGCGGAGCTTCTTTGCCTTTTTTTGTCGAGTGGGAGTGTCCCATCCTGCAGATAGGATACAAATTGGTTGCGCCAGTCCCAAGTCAAACTTAAAGAGAGTACCTCAGTGTGCTCAATGGATGAATGGAAGAGGGTGACCACGCTTTCTTTGTTGAAGTTTTTAGTGGCTGTGGCCAATTTTGCCAAACCGTCTGCTTCAACGTTCAGTGCCCTCAAAATTTGTTCAAAGCGGCATTCGTCGAACTCAGTCATTAATCCGTGGATCTCTGACTGGTATTTTTGCAATCTCTGCTCCTTGATTTGGTAAGTCCCTGTGACCTGGTTCACTACGAGTTGGGAGTCGCAGTGGAGAACGAGTCGTCGAGCCCCATATTTGATGGCTATTTTTATACCTGCAATAACAGCTTCGTACTCGGTCTCGTTGTTAGTCATTTTGGGGCATCGTACGGACTGGCAAATTATTTTGCCCTTGGGGACCTCGAGAACGAGTCCCAGTCCCGATCCCGAGGCATTAGCGGTGTCGTCAGTGTAAAGAGTCCATAGGTCGGTGTTGGAGGGGGCACGACGTGCCTCTAGTTCCGCTTCTAGCAGTATTTTCGCATTGAAATCGGCTATAAAGTCAGCAAGTACTTTCGACTTGATGGCGGTTCTTGGGTGGTATGAGATATAGTTCTCGCTGAGCTCTATAGCCCATCTGGCGAGTCTGCTTGATAATTCAGGCTTATGTAGGACGCTTCTCAAGGGGAAGGTCGTTACTGCTTTTATAGGGTAGCACTGAAAATAGGGTCGGAGCTTCCGTGAAGCTACGAGCAATGCCAGAGCTAACTTTTCAATATGTGGATACCGTGTTTCGGCGTCCACTAAGGTTTTGCTGATATAGTAAATAGGAGATTGCGCACCTTCGTTTTCGCAAACCAAGACTGCATTAACGGCAACCTCAGATACGGCCAGATACACCAGCAAGGGCTCGCTTGGACTCGCTTTGGCCAGCAGTGGTGGCGAAGATAGGTATTCTTTCAATTTTCTCATGGCTTCGACACATTCCTTGTTCCATTGTAACCCATTGTCCTTTCTCAACACATTGAAAAATTTATGGCACCTATCGGAGTATCGCGGGATGAATCTGGATAGGGCAGCTATTCGCCTCGTCAGCTTTTGTACCTATTTTTTGCTGTTCAGAATCTCAGGTATTGCATCTATCGCCTTGATCTGGTCTGGGTTGACCTCGTTGCCTCGTTGTGACACGAGAAATCGTAAGAATTTTCCTAAGGCCACGCCGAAGGCGCATTTCTCGGGGTTCAGCTTCATCATGTACCTTCTCAATATCTCGAAGGCTTCTTTCAGATGGTCGATGTGGTCTTCTTTCCTTGTTGATTTCACCAGCATATTGTCGATATAGACTTCCATGGTCTTACCGAGCTGCTCTTTGAACATTTGTAGCAATACGTGTTGTTTTCTCCTGGTGCTCTTCAGCCATCGTGATTTGATTGTAGCCGGAGTAGGCATCTAAGAAGCTTAACAATTCATGTGCGTCAATAAATTGGTCGATGTGGGGTAGCGGGAATGAATTCTTTGGGCATTCCTTGTTCAGATTCGTGAAATCTACACACATTCTCCACTTCCCGTTTTTCTTTTTGACCATGACGACATTGGCGACCCACTGTGGGTACTTCGATTCCTTGATGGAGAAGTTGGCCAGTAACTTGTCTACTTCCTTGCTGACCGCTTTATTGATAGCGGTGTTGAATTTCCTTCTCATCTGTCGTACGGGCGGATGTAATGGATCGATATTCAGCTTGTGGGTGGCGATGTCTCACGGGATTCCCGGCATATCTGAATGGGAAAAAACAAATAAATCTACATGGTTAGTTAGGAATTCACGATACTTACTCGGGTTGGTGAGGTCGTGCCCGATGTAGGCTTTCTTTGTGAGGTCGGTGTCGTCCAATTGGACCGGGTCGAGATCTATGACCGTTGTTTTACAGGCCTCCGCGACATTGGGGTCTCTAATGGTGTCTGTTGTCGGGTTGACCTTAGTCCCCGATACAGCTGATTGTTATGCCTCTGCACTCGCCCCCTTTAGCTGTTTGGTGTAGGCGCAATCTTGAGCTATCCTGTAACATTCCTGTGCGGTGCGTGGCTCGCCTCGAATGCTGAATAGTCCCCATGGGGTAGGGAATTTGATCACTTGGTAAAAGCTTGAAGGGACCGCTCGCATGGCATGTATCCATGGGCGTCCTATGATGACGTTGTATGTCGTTTCCTGGTTCATCACGTGGAAAGTTGTTTCCAGTGTGACTCCTCCTACTAAAACGGGCAGTGACATTTCTTCGGATGTCCGTTCCACTGCATTGTTAAAACCAGTTAGTGTTATGCAACATGGTATTATCTTATCCTCGACTCCAATTTGTACGAGGACCCTCGGGTGGATAATACAGGTGCCACTTCCGTCTTCAACCATTATTCTTTTAACATCTGTATAGGTGATACGTAAAGTGATAACTAAAGCGTCGTAATAAGGGAAAGACAAACCGTCGGCATCGGACTTATCGAAGGTGATACTATCTTCGAAGTCGTCATACCGTTCATGGGCGATGGTCCGCTTTAGTTTGTCCGTGGTGGCGAACTTGATATGATTGATTGATGAGATGTCTCCGCCTCCGACGATCATGTTTATCGTGTGTGCTGGGGAAGGCGGCTTCGGCGGCCCGTGGGGTTGTTCCCGTCCGCGCGCAAAGTTTATTTTCCCTTTGCTAACACTTTTTCAGATATTCCCCCTTCCAAGGACGCTTTCTCAAGCCTTTTTCCCTCATCCCTTTTGGTTTGGGGATGACAAGTACTTCGTCTCGAGTAGGACACCGGTGATCTCTACATTCACCTATATAATTTAGAAAACTGCTTTCAAGCAGCTCTGTTTTCTAAGGGAGAGTGGACTAAAAAAAGTCACTGAGTAATTCCCTCAGGTATCCCTGGTTCAGCATCCTGACCACCTCTTGTCGTAGGCCTATGCAGTCTCCGGTTTTGTGTCCCCGTTCCTGATGGAACTCGCATAGGACGTTTGATTTCCTTGTGGAAGGGTCTGATTTCATCTTCTGCGGCCACTGCACTTTGGTGCGCAGCTTCTCCAATGCGTACACTATTTTTGAATGAGACACACAAAAGTTATGGGCGGACAATAAGGGAGGCGTACCTCTTTCATTTCGGAGTGGGGCGATGTATCGCTGTAGAGCGTTCGTATTTCTTGTTGGTGGATGGGAAGATCTGGTGTATGGTTGGTGTCGGTCTTTGTTGGAGTGTGGGAGTTGTTCTTGCTGCCCTTCATTGCGTCGATCCCTCCTTGTTTCTGAGTGTATCATTGTTAGCCATTGGGTCGGCCCATTAAGATCATCCTCGTCCGCTCGTACCTCAGCGCAATAGGCGTTGTGGATTTCCTCCCATGTGGTAGGGGGATATTTCATGAGACGGTAGACCATTTGTTAAACAAGGATACCTCATTGAGTTATTCAGTGAGAAAGGCAAACAAGCGTATATGAAAAATAGAAAGGAGCCCCCGAAGCCACCCTCTCCTAAACGTATAGTCAATGTTATAAGTAGAGGAGAAGATATCAATGGTGTCTCGTATACTGCAGCCAATAAAATATCCAAAATGACGATCATGCGCGGAAAGCGGCTGCGACATGTACTGGAGGAGGAAAATATCACATTCAACGACACAGATGCGGAAGGCCTCATGACCCCATATAATGACGCACTGGTAATATCATTACTCGTACTTGACACTAACATTAAACGTATTCTGATTGATCCAGGAAGTTTGGTAAATATTATTTTGGTACGAGTGTTACGTGAAATGCAAGCTGAGGATAAGTTGGTCCCAAAGGCACATACTTTATCAGGGTTCAATAACTCTAACGTTATAACTAAGGGTGAAGCGATTCCACCACCTTTGTAGAAGGTGTTGTCAAAGATACTAAGTTTCAGGTGGTAGATATAGAGATGGCTTACAACATAATCCTTGGTAGGCCATGGATCCATGATATGGATGTTGTTCCATCTACATTACATCAAGTTATCAAATTTCCCTCACCATGGGGAATTTGCCAAATAAGGGGTGATCAGCAAACTTCTAGAAGCATAAACTCCGTTGCAGACTCAACCGTTCAAGATGAAGCCAAATAGCAAATACAGGATTCAGTTAAGGTAGGTGCTTCAACTTTAATTGAGGAAGGGAGGACAGATATGGATTCAAGACCTGATACCATTCAAGAACTAGAGGAAAATGAGAACATCAAAACAACCATTGAGGAATTAGAAGAAGTGATTTTATTCATACACTGGCCTGAGAAGAAAGTGTACATCGGTGCCAACATTATCCCTGAGGTAAAGCGTAAATTAATTGAATTTTTAAAAGCTAACGCAGATTGTTTTGCTTGGTCCCACTCCGATATGACAGGGATTTCACCGGAGGTTGTGACTCATAAGTTAAACGTAGATCCATCATATCCTCCAATGAAGCAAAAGAAAATAAAGCAAGGAACATTCAAGAATAAGGTGATTCATGAAGAAGTTCAAAAATTGCTCAAAATTGGTTCGATTCGTGAGGTAAAATACCCTAATTGGTTAGCTAACACTGTTGTGGTACCTAAGAAGAATGGTAAGTGGCGAGTCTGTGTAGATTACATAGACCTTAATAAATCCTGTCCAAAAGATTCTTTTCCTTTACCACATATAGATCAATTAATTGATGCTACTGCGGGGCATGAGCTATTAAGCTTTTTAGATGCATACTCAGGTTATTACCAGATCAAAATGGACCTAGAAGATGAGGAAAAAACTTCTTTCATAACAGATAGGGGGACTTTTTGTTATAATGTAATATCATTTGGTCTTAAGAATGCAGGTGCAACTTATCAAAGGTTAGTTACTCAAATGTTCCAAGAACATCAGGGTAAGACCATGGAGGTTTATATAGATGACATGTTAATTAAAACACAGCATTTAGAGGATCATATATCGCACTTATCTGAAACATTTAAAATTTTGCGAAAATACAATATGAAGTTATATCCAGAAAAATGTGCATTTGGAGTGGCATCATGAAAGCTTTTGGGTTTTCTTGTTTCTAACCGGGGTATCGAGGTAAATCCCGCACAGAATAAAGCTATCGAGGAAATTCCTGATATACTATCAAGCAAAAAAGAAGTGCAGAGATTGACGGGAAGAATTGCAGCTATGGGAAGGTTCATTTCTAAATCTTCAGAAAAATATTTTAAATTTTTCTCGACTCTTAAAAAGTAGGAACATTTTGAGTGGGATGAGGAGTGTCAACAGGCACTTAGAAATCTGAAGACTTACCTATCAAATCCACCCTTGCTAGCAAAACCAAAGGCAGGGGAGAAACTTTTTATTTATCTTGCTGTTTCAGAAGTGGCGGTAAGCGCAGTTTTGGTTCGTGAAGAACAAGGTAAGCAATCTCCTATCTATTATGTCAGTAAATCCTTACTAGATGCTGAAACATGGTATCCACAGCTGGAAATATTAGCACTTGCTTTAATTATAGCATCTAGAAAATTAAGACCCTATTTTCAATGTCATCTCATTGTTGTGGTAACTGCATATCCATTACGAAGTGTATTACATAAACACGAACTGTCAGGTAGATTAGCCAAATGGGTTATAGAATTAAGTGGGTATGAAATCACATACCTGCCTAGAACTGCAATAAAGTCTCAAGTATTAGCTGATTTCGTGGCTGATTTCAGTCAAGGGATACAGTTCGAAGCTGATAAAGAAGTGCAGGTACTTAATGGAGCTAATCCAGGTATGTGGACATTATTTACTGATAGATCGTCTAATGTAAAAGGTGCAGGATTAGGAATTGTTTTGGTACCACCTACGGGAGAAACCATTAGACAAGCCATTAAATGTCATTCCATAACTAATAATGAAGCAGAGTATAAAGCTGTGATTGCAGGTCTGGAATTGTTAGGGGAACTTGGAATAAGTCAGGTAGTGATCAAAAGTGATTCTCAACTCGTGGTTAATCAAATTCTGGGGACTTACACAGCCAAAGAGGAAAGGATGCAACAATATTTGAAAAAGGTAAGGGAACTGATAAAATAGTTCCAATCATGGAAGGTTATCCAAATCTCAAAGGATGATAATGTCAAAGCAGACGCCCTAGCAAACCTTGCATCCGTAGCTGATATAACAGAAGATGCCAATGCCTCGGTTATTCACTTATTTCACTCGGTTCTCGAACCTGACAAGAATGAGGTAAATTTTAATAATCTAACTTGGGACTGGAGAAATGAAATCGTAGCTTTTTTGCAGTATGGAACCGTACCAGATGACAAGGCAAAAACACAAGCACTTCGTAAGAAGGCAACTCGATATTGTTTAAAACAAGGAAACCTTTATTGAAAAATGTTCGGTGGCCCTTTAGCTAGATGTCTTAGACCTTCTCAAACAGAATATGTAATGAGGGAAATACATGAAGGACATTGTGGAAATCACGCAGGAGGAAGGTCATTGATAAGAACTTTGATTAGGCAGCGTATTATTGGCCCAAAATGGAAGAAGAAGCCACGAATTTCATAGCTAAATACAACAAATGTCAAAGGTACGATAACAACATGCAACGACCTGCTGAACTGTTACATCTGTTGATTGCGCCATGGTCGTTCATGAAATGGGGAATGGATATTGTTGGACCCCTGCCTCAAGCTAAAGGACAGGTAAAATTTTTACTCGTACTTACTGATTACTTTACTAAATGGGTAGAGGCAGGAGCATTCAAACAGGTACGGGAAAAAGAAGTCAAGGATTTCATTTGGCGAAATATCATTTGCCGGTTTGGTGTGCCAAAAGAAATCGTATGCGATAATGGACCACAATTTATCGGAGCTCAAGTCACGGAATTCTTTCAAAGTTGGCAAATAAAAAGGATAACATCAACACCTTATCACCCAGTAGGGAATGGGCAGGCGGAGTCTACAAATAAAATCATCATCAATAATTTGAAGAAATGATTAGAAGAATCAAATGGTAACTGGCCTGAAGTATTGCCTGGAGTCTTATGGGCATACCGTACAGCCACGAAAACAAGCACAGGTGAGACCCCCTTTTCTTTAGTATATGGGGCTGAGGCACTTATCTCAGTTGAGATAGGTGAGTCAAGTACGAGAGTGTCACAAGAAACGCAAGTGTCTAATGATGAAGAGATGCGGGTCAATTTAGACCTACTAGAAGGCTGGACAGAAGCTGCATTAATAAGAATGGCCGCACAAAAGCAGATGATTGAACGATATTACAACAGGAAAGCCCGTCTGCGATATTTCAAAACTGGGGACTTCGTGCTTAAAAAAAATTTTCAATCTACAAAAGCAGCCAATTCAGGTAAGCTAAGTCCAATTTGGGAAGGACCCTACAAAATACATGATATTGCAGGAAAAGGAGCGTATGAGTTCGAGACAATGGACGACAAAATACTTCCCTCGCATTGGAATGTTGTTCATTTAAAGAGATATTACTTCTAAGGAAAAACACATAGTCAGGTATCATCATGTTAGATTTTACTTTTGAATTATTAAAATTTTGACTAACGATTTTAGATGATAGGCAAAACGCTTACCCGTACTAAATGATGAGTCACGAGCTATAAGACAAAATGGAATACATTAAAATTCCAAGCCTAGGGATACAATAATTCTGATAGAATCATATACGGGTAAAGCAGTCTTCATCTATAATCATACCCCCGAGTCTCGTACGTATTTTTTTTCAGGGAAAGGGCCGGATGAAAGAAACTATCAAGTGCTCGAGGCTTCATACTTCAACACTCAAACACTTGGGGGACTACATAGAATATACAGTCACGTGTATGTAAATGGCAATGAAGACGCAGGAAAGTCAAGCCTAGACTAAAGAAAAAAAAACAAGTGCAGAGTGGAAGCTAATGAGTCATAGTACTTCATCATAGTATTTTTTCCCATGAGAACAATGAAGTCACCTCTAAAACCCTTCCTAATGTTTTGGAGCTAAGGGAAACCCAATGTACTACACAAATATTCAAGGGTAAGAGTTTTATACTAAAACGGGTTATAAGGAAAAACCCTGTATCTATTGTTCTATTTTTTGTAAATCTGTTACAAGAAAAACAGCTACAAGAAAGTTATAGATGTAATTCAAATACATGTAAGGAATGATTTACAACTTGTCAAAATTCAGAAATAAAGATTTGTTCAGGTTATTCCAGATAAAACTATTTCTTAGATCGTATAAAACGCCATTATGAAGTTGAGACGTCTTCTTCATCAAGCGTCAATATATAAAAGGGTCCTCTTTTATGAATCTCATATTATTTAATCATGAGAACAATAAAAGCATTTTCAAATCGTAAAAATGCAACCTATTCTCTAAATCCTTTAAAGATAAGAGGCAATAATAGAGCAAATAGGAGTTTGAAGAAATAAACTTCTAAAGGACAAGTGTAAAAACTTGTTCATATCCAAAATGCCCCTTACATAAAGCTCGGGGACTTGAAATTTCTAAGTCAAGAGTTTTATAGCAGAAGTTGTCACAAGAAGTTAAACACTTTAAACATAGACTTCCAAAAAGGCACCTGCCAAAAGGGGAAATCTAAAATAAAATAAAAAAAGACACCTTCTAAGGCGACGAAACTGAAGGGGGGGTTATTTACAGACTCAACTAACTCAACTGCATTTGCCCTTACAAATTGATCTTCAGTCATAGTACTGGCAACACCCACGGATGCAACTTCGACTTGGCTGGTGATAGTAGGCATGGAAGAACTCAAAGGAAGGGCCACACTAGCACTAATCTCATTAGATATGGAAGCTTTGGGAATAGCAGACACGGGAACTTCACCCATGGGAGCTTTAATCACAACAGCTTCAACTGTAGAAGATTCATTTGGAGGAGCCTCAACTAAGGGAGTTTCAACTGCGAAAACATTAGCTTCGGGAGATGAGAAATCCGGTGGTTGTTGTGCTTTCTCGATGGCTTCATTTACTTTAGCCAACTCGCATTCAATATTGAAGTCTTCTTGGCTCATTTCCATCAAGGTATCACGGCGAGTTTTGAGATAGATCCAACTTACTTCAATGTTGGAAGATTCTTCAAGAAGTTCTTAATTCTTTTCCCAAGCCGTGACTTCATTTTTAAGTTCTTCATTCTTAAGGAAAATAGAATCGTGAGATGATTGCAGAGAGGTGTGAGAATTCTCTAAAGTATAAACCTTGTCTGCCGAAGCTCGTAATTCTCCCTACACTCGAGTGAGTTCTTGTGCCATATCTTCTGCATACACTTCCTTTTGAGCCAATAAAGCCTTCAAAGCTTTGTTTTCGTTAGCAACCAGGGACAATTACTCTGCAACAAGCTCCTTACTTCTCGTAGATTGGTCTGCAGCAGCCTTGACCGTCGCCAACCCAGAAGTGAGGTTTTTAACTTGTTCCTCTAAAGAGCTCTTTCTCTTTTCCAAGATGTCCATGTCAATCTGCGTACTTTCGTACTGGCCTTTCCAATTGTTGGCCTCTAATTGGGATTCACAAGCGATTTTCTCTGCATCATGAGCAGTTTTCTCCAAATCACGAGCCAGTTTCTCTAAGAGAAGAACTCGACTCATGAGCTCGGTACCAATAAGGTTGTCCTGGTTATAATAAAAGAAAAGTGTATAAGGTAAAATTCCAGAAAACAATCTTCTACTAAAAATGAGATTAAGGAATACCTTCAAGCTGGCATGGACAATGTCATTCAAAAGAGTCATATTACTATGACTCTTGAGCTTTGCTTTTTCAATTGGACCAATCAAAGGCACAAGCCACGTGTCTGCTTGCCCAGATTTTCTCAGGAGGCTGCTATCTCGAGGGACTTCAATGGTAACACTCCTCGTATTGAAACTCCTACTCGAGGAACCTACCTCAGTATGGTGGATTATGGGAGGAGTAATTGTTGAAGGAGGAATAGCAGAAGAGGGAGTGGAAGTAACAGATGAGGAAGGTAAAGGAACAATTACAGGAACGGTAGAAGTAGATAAGGGAACTTCATCTAAAACCGAACCTAAAGGACCACTACTAAAACCACTTATAAAAAGTTGGTTTATAGACTCAACAGTATCAGGGGGTAGAGATGTCATCATTAGGAATAACCATAGGAGATATGACAGGTTCAGAAAGAGGCAGGTCTGGAGAGATGTTGATCTCGTCATCAGAAATGATTTGTCTCCTAACTCGTGGTCTAGTTACCAGAGAACCTTCACCTTCTCCTTCGGAGTCATCTTCAAGAACGGATTTCCTCTTCTCAGATCTTGAAGGAATTGAAACATCTTGGTGTGATCCTATGAAAATGTCTTGGCCACATGACGTTAAGATACATTCAAGAGTGACTCCTCAAGTGGCAAAACCTAAGAAAAGAAAGGTTAAAAAAAAGCCAAAATAACAAAAGAGAAGAAAAGGGAAAAAATTTCTTACCATGGGTTTTTGGTTTCCAACTGTATCATTTGGCAAGGATTTTCCAGGTCCTACCCTCCATTGAGGTAATGTTCAGAAGTCTTTCTACCCAACCACGGGTACGGGTGTGACCATACCCATGGTTGCTGGAAAAGAAACACGTTAGATAAAACAGGTAAGGAAGGAAATAAATAAGCATGATAAAATTGAATACTTACGTGCAAAGTTCCACTTCTCTGGGAAGCGGAGGTTCCTTTCACCGATTAGACCTGCGGTGGGAGCAGCAACATACCGAGCATACCAGCCACGGTCTTTGTCATCTTCAGGATTCACCAAAACTCTTTTGCTCCTGTCTACTAAGCCAAATATTCCATTTCGGAAAAATCAAATGGAGTAAAGGTGAATCAAATGGGGGAAAGTAAATTCTACGCTGGCTTTGTTAGCAAGGTGTCTTAAATAGGCAACAACTCGCCACACTATTGGGCCAATTTGCGCCAAACAAACATTTAAAAAGCGGCAGAAATCTAAGATGACCAGGCCGATGGCCGGTTTAAATCCTAAAGTGAAAGGATAGGTGTAAACAAAGGAATAACCTATCATATAGGAGGGCTCCTTTGATTCGGGTTAGGAATAATAATGGGGAAATCATCAGCCCAATGGCATTCATTCCTAACTATTGGAGCCAAAGCGCTTGTGATTAAGGTAGGAAAGAAAACTCGGTATTTCAAAGATTCTCTATCATGGTGGAAAGAAAACTTGGTAGGAATAATTTCTTCTACTAAGGGTTCGCGCAAAGGCTCCGTTGAATCCTTACTTCTAGAAGAACTTTTTTGTGAATGAGAACCTCCGATTCCAGAAGAAGGCCAAAACTAGAAGGAGGTGTTGAAGCACCACCACGAGTGGAGCTTAGATTGCGTAATCTACCTCCTCTTCTATGTCTTACGAGAGAATTGGGAAAATTATCTAGAATGGGAGTTTTCCTAGGGTTAGGATTCGAAGAATCCATGGATGCAAAAGTTGAATTGAAGCAAGTAAGCTTGCAAGGCGGAAGTATTCAGTTCAATTTATGAACAAGAAGACAAGAAGAGAGGTTATATTAATAGTATTTGGGTAATTATAAAAAATGAAGGGTACGATGATGAAAGACGCTATAATGATGATAATTGATACTCCGTGAAGAGTGAAGCCGAACAGAAAGCCCAGAAAAGCGCTGCGTGACAGTATAACCAATGAGGAAGCAACACGTGTCCAGGGCATTAAAAGGAAGTAACAGTTGAAGCGTCAACTTTATTAGAGCATTAATGGTGACAAAAATTCTCTTTTTACGAATTCCAATTCCACTTCCCAAATATTCATATTGATGAATAAATGGAAAGTGGGGGGACTATCTATGACGACCCAAAGGGTCATCACCTATTTTTCTCATCTGCTCTGTGCTCCCGAGGCCTTAAAAACCTCATTTTCTGTTGCCTCGATTTGCGTGTGCAGTCTGGGCATGTAGCCGAAAAACTTTTATGTTGAAATATGTGGAATCTGTGAAAAATTTGAAAATTTTTGATATTAATATGATAATAGTTGACTTTGGTCAATATTTTTCGTAAACGGACCCGGACCCGAGATTGGACGGTCCTGGAAGGTCCATAGACAAATATGGGACTTGGGTGTATGCCCGGAATCAAATTTCGAGGTCCCAGGCCCAAGAAATGAATTTTTTCGTGAAATTATTTTTTGAAAATGTTTAAGGAAAATGAAAATGAAATTTGATCGAAAAAGTAATGGTATCGGGCTCGTATTCTGGTTCCGACACCCGGTATAGGTCATATATATTGGTTAAATGCTTCCTGTAAAGTTTGGTCAAAAATGGACGTTGTTTGACGTGTTTCGGCCTTAAATTGGAAATTTTTGAAGTTTATGAAATTTGAAAGATTTCTTGGATTTTATGGCTCAATTCATTGATTTTGATGTTATTTTGGCGATTTGATCGCTCGAGCAAGTTCATATGATGTTTTTGAGTCAGTGTGCATAATTGGTTTGGAGCCCCGAGGGCTCGGGTGAGTTTCGGATAGGTATCGGGGTGGTTTTGAACTTAGAAAAATTGCAGAAAATCTGCAGCAGGCATTCCTTCATCGCGTTCGCGTCCCACTGGTCGCGTTCGCGATGCCCTTTTTCCGCCTTCTTCGCGTTCGTGATCCACACCTCGCGTTCGCGTACAAAAAACCCCAGACCCCAGTCTTTTCCTCTACGCGTTCGCGTGGAGGCTCCCGCATTCGCGGAGCCTGGCCTGCCTCTTCTACGCGTTCGCGTAAGGCACCAAGCGTTCGCGTAGGCCAACTGTGAAGCCCCCAATTTTTCTTCTACACGTTCACGACTAGCTCCACGCGAACGCGATGCCCAGACCCGTCCAACCCTTCTCGAACGCGACACTGTGTACGCGAACGCGAAGGGCAATTTCGCCCAGTGATTTTAAAAACCTAAAACAGTAGCTATTACGGGATTTTACCATCTTCTTCACACGAACCTCTCTCTCTCAAACCCTCCATAGACGAAATTCAAGTTCGCTTTTCCTCCACAACTCATTGGGTAAGTAATCCTAACATCGTTTCCTCATTATTTTATCAACTAATCACTAAATTCTAGGCCTAAAAACATAAAATCAAGGTAGAAATTAGGGCTTTTGGGTAGAGTTAGGTTTTTGAGAATTTTGGGCGATTCAACCCCAATTTGGGGTCGAATTCTTAAAACAAATTATATATTTGAACTCGTGGGGGTATGGGTGAATTTATTTTAGTTCGAACCTCGGGTTTTGACCAAGCGGACCCGGGGTCGGTTTTGCAAATTTTGGGCAGAATGTTGGAAAGATTATATTTAGGCATTTGGGTTGGATTGTTGAGTATTATTGATGATATTAAATTAATTGTATATAGATATGATTGAATTGGAGCTAAATTCGAAAGGAAAGGCATTGCTCAAGGATTGAGTTGGCCGTAAACCTTCGAGCTAAGTGTTTGATCTATCTTAGCTTGAGGGAATAGGATTAGAGAATAATAAATTGCTATTTGCTAAATGATCGAGTGCGGTGTATAGGCGTGGTGACGAGTGTCTATACACCGGAGTATAGCATGACCGTGGGTCTTAGTTTGTACATGTTTGTGAGATAATTTGGAACTCTCCTACGCTAAATTATAAATTGCTTCGAATGTGAAGAGTTTGAGGATGATTATGAAATTTTAATACTTTGGAGCATTGGATCGAATGATAAATACTATTGAGTAAGAGATGAAAGTATTGAAAAGAGCTGTGAATGATCCCTTGTCGGGATAGTTGAATATATTAAATATTTTCCTTGCCGGGATGTGAAAGTTATTGATATTGTTCCCTTGCCGGGACTCAATTGTTAATTGTGTTATTCCTTTATCGGGACTCAGTTGTTAATTGTGTTATTTCTCTTGCCGAGACTCAGTTGTTAATTGTGTTATTTCCCTTGCCGGGACTCAGTTGCTAATTGTGTTATTCCCTTGCCGGGACATTTCTTATTATTGTTCATTTCTCTTGCCCGTTTGGTTGTGATTGTTGTTTGGGTGAGGAAGAGTGATA
>MU738101.1:42651-55482 GCA_026770625.1 Nicotiana glauca
CCGTCTATGGATATTATAGGGCGACAATGCGAAAAACCATCAATTGCTGGTTTAAACGCCCAGAACATGTAATTGAATATATATTATGGTTTACCTGCACTTCGCCCAAGCTTCCACTCAACAACCATCCCGGGGTTGAAATGCTGCAGTGCAGCCATGTACCTAGGCAGATCTGCAAATGACTTATCCCAGTTATCATACACTATTTCAAACGCTCGTTTGTGCCCGAGAAATGACTTTCTTTTAGTAATGGTATGGCCATATTCCTGCTGGATAGATGTAATGCACTCTTTGATTTTATACCTTATGGACTTTTCAATGTGTGGAATAAGAACAAGAGAAATCAAGTCAATATCTAAGTTGAAGTGATTCCCGTTGAATGTGTCCATTTCGCATGTATGGGTGGGAATGTATTTACCCACTTTCCACATACCTGTCTTCTTCTTGGTCGCACGAAGCATCCAATTACATGGCCAAAACCACCTGCGGCAAACAACCTTGTATATCGTTGGACTTGACTCTGTTACCTGCATCTCATGACAGTCTTTTACGTTGTGCATTTTACAAGCCCTTCTTAGGCGCACTTTATCAGGAAAAAGCATCCCCTTTGCAAGCACCATTGGTCTAGAATCATCCCACATTGCTGTCCGGATTTCATCAAAATCCCTTGTGAGAGCTTCGACATCCGGCATGGTTGGCAAATTATCAATGTAAGGAATCTCTCTTAAATGAAACGGCACTTCGGACTCATACACTCTTCGTTTAGGGGGTTCTCTCTTCAAATCAGGTTCTTCCTCATCATCCTCTGCATCACCATCCTCACGATCAAAGGGTGTCTCATTACCGGATTCATCCGCATTATTGTCGTAATCACTGTTCTGTTCCTCGCTCTGTGCATCTGCCAGGTCCCGATGTAATACATCATTTTCGGGCAATTGAGTGAGTTCAACTTGCTCGTTTTTACTGCACAACCAACAAAAATATAAGCTAATAAATTAATAAATGATTTCCATATTTTACGTAAACCACTTCACTTACAAGTCGTAATGGTGATGAAATTCCATGTTGGACATTATCAATTAGGTGATGACTACCGGATGGGCCACTTGTAAAATTTATATCTGGCCGGTACCCCCTATTAAATATGCGAGTGTTACTACAAATTCAGTATAATAAAAATACATAATTAACATAAATAAAAATTAAAATTTACTAGTCGTCTTGTGAGTTATGGAAAGCGGGGTATAAATTATTTTCTCCTTGCTCATTCACAGGCGGTGATAAGTTTAAATCAAAGATAACTCTTTCATCTGGAATTGTCCAGCAAAAAATGTTCCAGAATAACCACCCGATGACCGGGGGTTATCTCTACTACGCACAACCTCATTTTTTTGGAACGTCTTCGACCTTCACGTACATCTCCAACATTGTGATTACAAGAAAATCACAATATTCGTCCGGAGTCCTCAAAAAATCACGCAAAGTTTATCATCGTCGATGTTAAACTCCGAGTAAAAAGCAACCCTTTGCGGAGTGACGGCATACGGATATCTTCCGGTAACTTTAAGTATGACGGAACGTTTTCTCACACTTATTTTTTTGCATAACAACGATATCAATGTATCGTACTCCATTGTCAATGGCAATTTAACATGACACTTAGCAGGTAAACTGTAGCCCACTGAGTTATTCTCCATCACAACCTCACCACCCTAATATAATGAAACTCTTATCCTACGCTCTTCAGACGTAATGAAAAAATTCTGTAGAATTTAACAATAATAGAGCAACAAGAGTTAAAAAAAATTTGGATTGCATTTCTATGCGATTGTAACCTCTTTATATAGAAAACGAAGAGCCGGGAAGATTTTTTTTTACATATACAACGCCAAATAAGTTGGCGTTATACTTTTTAAATTATTATACACTGCTATTAATGGTGGGGTCAAAAATAAATTAATACAACGCCAGGTTTTTTGGCGTTGAATCAGTGTGTCATATTCAACGCCAGAAAACCTGGCGTTGTATATTAACGGTGCCGTTACAATTAATATACAACGCCAGGTTTTCTGGCGTTCTTTATATAATGATTATTTTTTTTGTTTACACTTAAAAATATTTTTTGAGTCCAAAAATACCACATTTTGGTTCCGGCCTCGTGCTTTTAAAACAGAAAACAATATTTGGTAAATTATAATTTATGTATTGCTAATTTCCACATAACTTAAGTACTAATTAGATTTTTTTATTCCTTAATTGGTAATTTTGATTATAAATATTAATCTTAACAACCTTTTTGACATTGCTAGAGAAAATAATTTTTGATGTGCTGAAGTTGATATTTTGTTGTGAGATTACACTGTCTATGTTATTGTTATTGTTGAAGTTGATATTTTGCATGGAGACCTTTTCAAATTCATTAACAGTGTCAAATATGGGGTGAAATTCAAAAATAGCCAGATCTAAAAGTGGTAATTGAAAAATAGCCAAAGTTTTAAAAGTAATCGAAATTTAGCCATATTTCATATAAAGATAAATCTGAACGAAAACATCGTTCAAAATCCGAAAAATATTCCAACATAATATACTTGAGTTATACTGGAACTCCAATATATTTATACTTATACTGGAGTCCTAGTATAATATACTGATCCAGCATATTATGCTCGAGGTTCATACACAATTGCTCCAATCTCCAGTACATTATGCTAAAACTTTATGTGATACAGCAAAATAGTAACTATTTTTCAATGACTTCACAAACGGTGACTATTTTTTAATTATCAGTCCAAAGACCGACTATTTTTGCCCGTGTTTCTAGTTAGCTAAACAGGAAGTAGTACGTTATCAGTAATATTAAGTAAGAAAGCTCATGACCATAAATATTTGAAAGTTTTAGTTGGATTCCACTATTCAGTGTCAACTTTATTATCAATGTGCCTACTGCCTAGACAATATTAAAGATGTACGTACGGGGAGGAAGGATCACGTTGCCTAATATTTTTTTAGAGTGGAAATAATTAGGTGTGGGATACCATTGATATTTATGAGATAGCAGAAACTTGTAGTACAAGACATGATAGAAACTTTTTTTACAAAGAAATGGAGAACCACATATAGTGTATGCCTACGCCTAACTAATACTATTGTAAACATTTAATTGAAGAAAGCGGCTCTTAAATGTGTGCTTAAACAAACTTACCTAGTCATTCGTGAAAATTTGGATTGGCAAACCAGCGGGGCGGACAGGTTGGATATGGGCGAGTTGAAAACAAGTAATATAAAAATAGATAAATTATTGAGGAACCCAATTTGAATTTTTGTAAATATAAAAGTTAAAATCATTAGTTATTTATTTTTAAGTGGGTAAAATGGATCATATTAATATTTGACATATTTTTAAAAAGTTTATTATCCAATTTTTTTTTTTTGTGAACAATATGGATGAATTATTTTGCCACCACTAGGTAAAACTAATAAACCATTTAATTAAAAAAAAAAAGCGGCTCCAAATCTGTGCACTTAAACACACACACGTACATTGTTATTGTTAAAGATATTAACTGAATTCTTAACCATATACTCAATTATTGCCAGATATGAAGCAGGCAGCAGCTTATTGATTTAGCTCATGTGATTGCTCAAAAAAGAAAACAAAAAGGTTTAGCTCATGTGGTACCTGATCAAAATATTCAAATAGCACTTCTTTTTTACTTTATAGATAATTGTGGGTCTCCAAAAATATGCTGCGTATTTTGAATCCAAATAATTATTATCAAAATATTTTTCTTTGTGTCCCAATATTTCCAACCATAAAAAATAATAGTATTAGAAAAAGTAAATATTATTGAATCCAAATGGAAAAGCAAAAAAGAAATAAAACAAGCTTGACGCAACAGGGCGATCTCCGCCAAGCAATCAGGAAACAAGTTGAGTAAAAGAGAAGGTTGGCTTATAAAGTGCACAAGAATGTAGCTGATTGAGGAGTTTTAATTTTTATACACCAAAAATTGATAAGTGTCATTTCCCTAGGAAAATATCTAATCGAAATTACGGAAACAAGATTTCATCCCATTCAACATTTCGAAAGAGGAAGGAATATATATATATATATATATATATATATATATATATATATATAAAGAAACGCAAAGAAATAATATACAGTTGTGCATAAAGGAACATGGAAGAGAACTACTCCCTCCATCCCAATTGATGTGGAAGTATATAACTAGCTAGGGAATTTAAGAAAAAAAGAAAGATCTTAGAACGTATAGTCTAAAATATATTATAGATATTTTTGTGGTTAGTTAAGATAGGAGTTTAGAACTAAAATGTATCCAAATATAAGACATATATTTTTTCTGAACAGACTAAAAATAAAAATATCTATATCTATCTATAATATATTAAAAGCACGAAGACCTTTAGCGAAATATCGTTCGTCTTTTTTACCCTTAAAAAATAAAGTTCAGACTAGACAAAATAGTCATTTAATTGTTTTCCTTATAACTAAGAGCATGAATCAAATAAAATTTTAGCTATTAAATATTTTCTTATTTTAACCATGTAAGAATCCTAGCCTGCAAGTACATTCGTACCTAACTTTCTTTATTATAATTTCTTTATGTTCTTTGCATATTTTTGTTATCCAACTTATGAAATTCTTTTTCAACTGCTCTATACCTTTTACTTGCTTCTTCTTGCAAACGACATGTCTTTTGGTTGCTTGGCAATGCTTCAGTCGAATTCACACACCTAAGATCAAGATAAGGACTAGCAAAATAACTTTTTTTTCTTTTCTATCATGTAGTTTTTTTTATCGATACCAAAATAAAATTGTAATATGCAATATTTTTATTTAGGTTTCAAATCTATAAAGGCGGGCTTTATATATATATTAAAATTAATTTCTCTTGCTTTAAAAATATTTTTTAGATTGATTCAGTACTTGTCTATTCTTTTGTTGCAGTGACATTACTTCAGGTATGATCTTCACTAAGTTATTTTTATATCCATTACTTCTAGACATTATAATGCGATTTTTTACAAAATCTCTAATTAAAGGAGAAATAATATTTGCTAAGTTTCAACTTATGAGGTTTGCATAGAGTTTCCATTAGTTAAGTAAATTAAAATTCGTACATATAAATATCACAATAGGATCTCATCTGTTTCCCCCGGGAACAGTTTATATTCATCCTTTTAGGCCAAACTTCTATTGTAGTTTTTATTTTTTTCAAGAAATATTTTTTATTGTACTCTTTAATTTAATTTTTATGTATAAATTAAATAAACCACTATTCAGAAGTTCAATTATATCTTTACTTGAATGGCACTATTTCTTCAACTTTTGAATAGTTGTAAAGTATTATAGGATTATATGTTTAGTTTTGGTTAAATAAGTATGTTTGTTGATGAGTGATAAATTTGGTATAATTTGTTGCGCAGTAAGTTCGAACGAGGGTGAGCCAATATTGATGCACATGAACTTGGTTACAGCAACATGTAGTTTCTAATACGATAATCTTTTTTTTCGATTACTAACTGAGAGATACTTTAAAACGGCCTTCTTTTTGACATGTATATTAATGATTTGACATCTATATAAACTAAACTACATAATTGTCTTCTTTTAATTGATATTAATCATAAATATAATCCTATTGCTAGAATGACATACAAGCGAGGATGCTTGATAAATTATAAAGGGGTTGTGACACAGTTACCCACAAAAATAAAATTATTTACTCTTGTCTATCCATTTATTTTTTTACCCATAAACTAATTACATTTTCGACACATAGTAAGTTTTGTGGGGAATATTCTGTTTATTCTCCAATTCTTTTTTATTTCTATGCTTCTTTTCTTTTCTCCTTTTCATTTTTCTCGTTTTCTTCTCGTTTTTTTTCTTTTTTCCTATTCTAGTTTCATTTAACTTCTTCTTTTTTATTATTCATTTTTCTCTTCATAATCTAATTTCATTTACTATTTTCAATATTTTTTTATTATTCTTTTTTATATTATTACTGAAGAATAATTAAATTGTGTATCAATTAAATGTAGCTAATACAATCAAAAAATATTAACTAACATTTGATACCAGTATAGTATATAGTTATACCAACAGGGTATAAAGTTGTATGCAAAGAATTAAAAAAAAGTTTAATTCAATTATTAAATTAAAATAATATCAGTTGCCAATAAAAATTTCAAAAAATTCTAAAAGGATCTAATTGTAAGAGTATACTGTTACATTATATAACATACTATAATTTTTTTTTTTTTTTTTGCATTTTCAATTTGCCTCTCACGCTGGGTAAAACCTTAAAGCAAATTAAAAGGAAAATAACAAGTAAATTTACGGTAATAATATACTATTGTAGTATATTATATACTATTACAGCATATTGTTACAATATCTTGCATATTATTATAGTATACCATAATAATATATTTGTATACTATAATGGTATATTGTTGTAGTATAACTATATACTCCTATAGTATATTAGTATACTATAGTGGTATACTGTTACGTAACAGTGTTTTTCTTAGATTATTATTGTAGTTGTGTTCTTCTTCGATTTTCAACTGAAAATTGCGATCTCAATCACCTCAAATCAGCTCCAAGTCTCGTAAATCAGATTTTAGAACATCCAGACAAATATGTGCGGTGCGCTTGATTTCAGAGCATGTAAAAATAATTTGTAGTTCGAGAATCATGGAATTGATGGTTCAACGTTAAATTCTAATTTATCAGATTTATCTTTTGAGATGCTTAAATATTAGTAGTATCATTTGCAAGGATTATATTTACTTAAATTAAATACCAAACTAAATTGTTTTAATTATCGGGAGTTAATATAAGTAGTGTTTACGTTAAACTGTAGTTATCTTAAATATAAAATCGATCAGCGATGACGATTTCAAAATATATTCGTGCTTCTTTTCTTTCATGTTTGGCCTTGCATCTGATGATGGCCTTGCAAGGATTATTTTTTATATAAGAAAAAATACAATGGGTATAAAGTGAGGAAGGTAAAATGAGGAGAAGAAAGAAGAAAGGTGGGTAAATAGTATGGGGAGCATGGGTAGAAGTAGTAAATAGTTTGGGTCTGGGCATTAAAGGGTAAATAGTTTAAAATTAATGGGTATAAAGTGAGATTTTCTCAATTATAAATGTCTTATATCCGTCTTGTCTCAGAAGAGTAGATAGATATTCATTCTTTTAAAAAAATTATATATATTTATATTGAAGGTCTATTGGAAACAACCTCTTTATTCTCACAAGGTAGGGGTAAGATCTGCGTCAAACTAGCTTCCCCAAACCCCACGATATGGGATAATACTGGGTATGTTGTGGTTGTTATTTTTATTTTTATAACTCAAATATATCATTTAATAATATTTTATATAATTTTTAATTTTATCAAATCATTGATCTGGAGTAGCATGAAATCCTAACTTGAATTGTTAATCTTTTTATCCTTTAAAATAAATTTCACATTGTCACACCTCCTTTTTTATACACAACCCCGAGAGGATAGTGTATAAGGGAATTTTTCCAATTTAAGTAACATTATTCGAAATAAGATTATTTATTATCAGAGTCGCCATTTGGGATAGTTTATTTGGTGTCCCAAGTCACCGATTTATTTTGAATCCCAAATCGAGGAAAATTCGACTGCCCTTTTGAAGTCTGCGAACCAGAAATTCTGAATAAGGAATTCTGTTAACCCGAGGGAAGGTGTTAGGCACCCCCGGATTCCGTGGTTCGAGGACGGTCGCTTAAACTATCACAATTGGCCTATTATCTGATTTTAATACATGTTTTAGCCTATGATGTCATTTTAAACTATTAAACGCTTTTAATTAATTTTAAAGAAGATTTAACGTCGTTTAAAATATGTCTTTGGATCGCATCACATGAAATGCACCCGCAATCTGAAACACATTTTATTCAACGTTGTGAGATTTGGATTTGGGTCACATGAAATGCACACCCGAGTTTAGGAAAGTAATTTTTAAAATAATGCACCTAAAGCAACTACGCATTTTCAAGTTTGCGAGGGCCATGGAAAATTCACTAATGGCATGCCTCGAATTCTAAAGATTAAGATTAATTAAATGAGGGTCATGCATTTTGAGATTTTATTTGGCATGACACACCTCAAATTATTTTACAAGAATTTACTTAACACTATGATGTTCATGATTTTTCTAAAACTAATTTTGGATTATTGTGAAAAAACAGAGTAGATCTTAACTAAAAATGGCGAGGCATGAATACTACAATCATTCAACGATTCTGTCCATTCATGAGGGAAATGTGACGATTATCAAAAGGTATGGGATTGAAATCATTTGACTTAAAAGGCAACACTGACGGATGAATCATCACATAAAACAAAAAATATATTGTTGGACTTTAAGCTATTGGGTTTTAAAGTTGAAGAAGTGTGAATTGGAAATGGAGGGAAATAAAATGGAGGGAAAAATGAAAATTTGAAGAAGAGAACTTTTGTCTTGCACTTTGTCCCTTATTGGTGAGGGACAATCACATTTGTGTGCTTATATATAGAATCACTTATTAAAGCTCTTAAAAGGAGTTGAAGAGAATGAACCCTCGCGCCGTCGTCGTTGCTTGCTCAGCTCGGTTTCGGCTTTGGATTTGGATTTGTCAAATGATCGATCGACAAGATTATTTTTTGGAAAAAATTTATTTAATTATTTAATAATTAATTAAATGTCAAATCACTGCTGAAAATACGCCAGAACCCTGCTGAAGATTCAGAGGGACTCTCTGGCTGCGGTTTTGCCGTAACCGCGGTAGAACCGCGGTAGGCAGCGTATTCTTCTGAAAAGGCACCTTTTCCAGACACCTCTTCTGATAATTGCCTATAAATTCTGAGGCAAGGCTTCATTTTCTACACACGAAAAACACTCCAGAACTTCTTTCCTTTTGAATATACTGCATCCTAATTTGCAGTCTCTCTCTCAAATTCGTAAGTGTGATTTTGCTCTGTTCTTTGAGTTCGTTGGTATCCTGCAGTTTGTATTGCCACTGTTGCAGGAAGGTTTATTACGTTTCATCCTGGGAGGATTTAAACCATTACCTTGGCAACTTGTGAGGGGGTTAAAATTCCTTAAAGACACACAAGAAACTTGTGGATTCGGAATATTTTTGATTCTCTATTATTTTCCAGATTTCTTTAATTCTTCTAATAGTTTTTCTGATTTTGTGTTTTAACACAGTAACGCTCACAAGCTTAAGGAAGTTTAAAATAATAATATTTCTGTGTTGAATTATATACTAAACTGTTTTCTATATTGCGTTGGAAACTAAAGCCTCAGTGCTTTCTACTCCAATAATTGTTCTGTCCGATTTAAAGTATATATAAACTTTGCCGGAATAATAAACGTATGGGTTTGAAGTATATAAAAACTTCACCATTGTTACGTGTTGTCTATTTAGTTTTGTATTCAGTTTGAAGATATCAAAACTTCACTGATTTAACAAAGTTCTGTTTTGTTTCCAACTCTATAGAAACATGACGAATAAAAACCAAACTAATGGAAATATTGCGGGGACGGGTGCTACTGTTACGAGTGTTACTGCCTGGTCAAGCCGTTCTACTCCTGCTCATGCTATGGCACCAGCAGAAAAACCCGGAAAGTTTTCCGGTATTGACTTCAAACGTTGGAAAATGAAAATGCTCTTCTATCTTACTACGTTGAGTTTGCAACGTTTCATCAAGGAGGATCCTCCGGTCATGGCTGAAAATACTCCGGATGATGAACGACTTATTGTAGCTGAAGCATGGAAACATTCTGATTTCCTGTGCAAAAATTACATCTTGAGTTGTTTGGAAGATGACTTGTACAATGTCTATAGTATCATGGAAACTTCAAAAACGTTATGGAATGCGCTTGAGAAGAAGTACAAGACTGAGGATGTCGGACTTAAGAAGTTCGTAGCTGTAAGATTTTTGGATTTCAAAATGATTGACACTAGGTCGGTCATAACTCAAGTCCAAGAATTACAAGTCATTGTACAAGACCTCCTTGCTGAAGGTATGACCCAAATAAATAATTTTATTGATAAGATTTATCTTATTATTAATTATGAATTTGTTATTGAAGGCATGGTCATAAATGAGGCCTTTCAAGTCGTTGCTTTCATTGAGAAGTTATCTCCGGTGTGGAAGGATTTTAAGAACTATCTTAAACTCAAGCGGAAGGAAATGACACTAGAAGACTTGAATGTTCGTTTGAGTATAGAAGAAGACAAAAAAAATGTTGAAAAGAAGTCACGTGGAAACTCGACAATTGTGGGGGCTAACATTGTTGAGGAGGCGCCACAAAACAAGAAGAGAAAGAAGGCTTCTGGACCAAAGAATTACCCAAGCAAGAAGAAGTTCAAGGGTAATTGCCACAACTGTGAAAAATCTGGGTATAAGGCCGTGGATTATCGTGCACCAAAGAATGATAAAAAGAAAAAGAATCAAGCTAACATGGTTGAAAATGCTGACGAAATGGAGGACTTGTGTGCCATGTTGTCTGAATGCAACTTGGTAGGAAATCCTAAAGAGTGGTGGATAGATTCTGGAGCCACCCACCATGTTTGTGCTAACAAGGAGTTATTTTTTTCTTATGCCCCCGCAGGACCCGACGAGACAATCTTCATGGGAAATTCATCTACGGTCAAAATTGAAGGAGTTGGCAAGATTGCGTTGAAGATGACGTCGGGAAAAATAGTGACTCTAAACCAAGTCCTCCGTGTTTCAGAAATTCGCAAGAATCTTGTGTCTACCTCACTTCTTGTCAAAATGGATTCAAATGTATTTTTGTTTCTAATAGTGTTGTACTAAGTAAGAACGATTTGTATGTAGGAAAAGGTTACCTAAATGAGGGCCTTTTTAAGCTAAATATAATAGCAGTTCCTATCAATAAAGTGAATGCTTCTTCTTACTTTCTTGAGTCAAATACTTTATGGCATTTGCGTTTAGGTCACGTAAACTTCAAAACATTACGAAAAATGATAAATTTAGAAGTATTGTCAAAATTTGATTGCGTCAATTCCAAATGTCAAATATGTGTGGAATCAAAGTATGCTAAGCATCCTTATAAGTCCATTGAAAGGAATTCAAATTCTTTAGACTTAATCCACACAGATATTTGTGACATGAAGTCAACACCATCTCGCGGTGAAAATTTTTTCAGTATTTTATTAGTTTTATTGACGATAGCACGAGATATTGCTATGTTTATTTACTTAATAGTAAAGATGAGGCAATTGATGCTTTCAAGCAATACAAGAGTGAAGTTGAAACGCAACTAAACAAAAAGATCAAAATGATAAGAAGTGATAGGGGTGGCGAATATGAATCTCCTTTTGAAGAAATATGTTTGGAAAATGGCATTATTCACCAAACAACTGCCCCTTACTCCCCACAATCTAACAAAATTGCGGAGAGAAAGAATCGAATGTTGAAGGAGATGATGAATACGTTGCTGATAAGTTCTGGCTTACCACAGAACTTGTGGGGGGAAGATATACTTACAGCTAACCGAATAATCAACCGTGTACTTCATAGTAAAACACAGTCCATTCCTTATGAAAAGTGGAAAGGAAGAAGCCCAGCTTGAAATACTTCAAAGTGTGGAGGTGTCTAGCGAAGGTACAAGTTCCTAAAACCTAAAAGGGTTAAGATAGGTCCAAAAATGGTTGATTGTGTATTTATTAGATATGTAACCAATAGCAAGGCATATCGTTTTCTCGTTCATAAGTCAGAAAATCCAGAGATTCACGTTAATATGATAATAAAATCAGATAATGCTAAATTCTTTGAAACTATTTATCCGTATAAAAAGGAAAGTGAAGTGGCCTACCAAAAGTCAAAACGACATCGGGAGAAAATAACATATGGTATGCCTCATGAAGAAAATCCGAGAAGAAGTAAACGTCAATGGACATCTACTTCATTCGGTCAAGATTTTCTGACTTTTCTGCTATAAAATGAGCCTCGTACCTTCAAGGAAGCAATGTCTTCCTCAGAAGCACAATATTGGAAAGAAGTTGTCAATAGTGAAATAGAATCCATATTGAGCAACCATACATGGGAATTGGTTGACCTTCCTCCAGGTTACAAAACATTGGGTTTTAAATGGATTTTCAAGAAGAAAATTAAAGACGATGGTGCTATTGACAAATACAAGGAAAGACTTGTTGTCAAAGAATTTAGACAGCGAGAAGGTCTTGACTATTTTGACACATACTCACCGGTAGCAAGAATTACATCCATTCGGATGCTAATAGCGTTAGCCGCCTTGTATGATCTTCAAATCCATCAAGTGGATGTAAAAACAGACTTCTTAAATGGTGATTTAGAGGGAGAAATCTACATGGACCAATCTGAAGGGTTTGTGGTTTCGGAAAAAGAAAAAAAGGTGTGTCGACTTGTTAAGTCTCTTTATGGACTAAAACAAGCACCCAAGCAATGGCATGCGAAATTTGACCAAACAATGTTGTCAAATGGCTTTAAGATTAATGAATGTGATAAATGTGTTTACATTAAGAACGTTCCAAATCATATAGTCATTGTTTGCTTATATATTGATGATATGCTAATAATGAGCAAAGACATTGCCGACATTCAAGCTACTAAGCGCATGCTTGCTAGTAAGTTTGATATGAAAGACTTAGGAGTTGTCGATGTAATTCTAGGAATTAAAATCAAGAGGACTCCTCAGGGTCTAGCTTTGTCTCAATCACATTACGTGAAAATGGTACTGAAAAAATTCAAACACTTGGAATTTAGAAGTGCA
>MU738101.1:55511-69728 GCA_026770625.1 Nicotiana glauca
AATTTAGTCGATTCACAAGTAATCCCAACAAACATTACTGAGTAGCAATGAAATGAGTTCTGGGATATTTGGAATATACCCAAGACTACGCTTTGCACTACAATAAATATCCTGCGGTTATTGAAGGATATAGTGATGCAAATTGGATAACCGGCTAAACATAAATAAAGTCCACAAGTGGATATATTTTTACTGTTGGTGGAGGAGCAGTATCTTGGAAGTCTTCCAAACAAACATGCATCACTCGCTTTACAATGGAATCAGAGTTTATANTATGTATAACAGAAATTCTCGTCATATACGACGAAGACATAACACCATTAGATAACTACTTTCTAGTGGAATTATCACTATTGATTATGTAAGTTCAAAGGATAATGTGGCGGATCCTCTTACAAAAGGATTAACTAGAGAGGGAGTTGAGAAATCATCTAAGGGAATGGGACTATGGCCGAGGAGAAGTCAACATGGCAGTAACTCTACCTAGAATTTTGGATGTTCCGAGATCTAGGTTCAAGGAGCTCAAACAAAGTTGTGATTGACCGGTTCAACATTGTCAAAATAATATCTTTGGTCCATTCTCATGATGAAGACAATGTTCAGCAACAAGGATAGAACTTTACATGTTCTTTAATGATTACCTAAGTTTGATGAGGTATTTATCAAATAGTGTCAATCTAAAGGATTACACGTTTAGGAATCACCTATGTAAGTGTGAAGTGGAAGCCGCTTCAATGAGAATTCTGTAAGGCCAATTCTCTACGCACTTATGAGACCATGCGATGTTCATGTTTGAAATGAACAAAACAATGAGAGCTAAAATACGGTTAAGGGTTGATTGTGTGACATATGGTTGTCTAGGTATACACTAAAGTTTGACGGTTCAAAGATATCAAATCTACCGATTGACCGAGTATATCTGACATATGTTCACTACGGAAAGTTCAAAGGGAAACCTACTTATCCAGATGAAATTAATTCTTACTTGCAAAATCACATAGCTTTCATCTATGATCTTTCTTGATACAGTCATTCCCATTCATGTGGGGGATTGTTGGACTTTAAGCCATTGGGCTTTAAAGTAGAAGAAGTGTGAATTGGAAATGGAGGAAAATAAAATGGAGGGAAAAATAAAAATTTGAAGAAGTGAACTTTTGTCTTGCACTTTGTCCCTCATTGGTGAGGGATAATTATATTTGTGTGCTTATATATAGAATCACTTCTTAAATCTCTTAAAAGGAGTTGAAGAGAATGAACCTTCGCGCCGTCATTGTCGCTCGCTCGGCTCGGCTTCGGCTTCGGCTTTGGCTTTGGATTTGGATTTGGATTTGTCAAATGATCGATTGATAAGATTATTTTTTGGACAAAATTTATTTAATTATTTAATAATTAATTAAATGCCAAATCACTGCTGAAAATACGCCAGAACCCTGCTGAAGATTCAGAGGGATTCTCTAGCCGCGGTTCTGCCGTAACCGCGGTAGAACTGCGGCAGGCAGATTCAGAGAGCCTCTCTAACTGCGATTCTACCATAACCACGGTAGAACCGCGGCAGGCAGCGTATTCTTCTGAAAAGGCACCTTTTCCAGACACCTCTTCTGATAATTGCCTATAAATTCTGAGGCAATGCTCCATTTTCTGCACACGAAAAACACTCTAGAACTTCTTTCCTTTTGAATATACTGCATCCTAATTTGCAGTATCTCTATCTCAAATTCGTAAGTATGATTTTGCTCCGTTCTTTGAGTTTGTTGGTATCCTGCAGTTTGTATTACCAATGTTGCAGGAAGATTTATTCCGTTTTATCCTGGGAGGATTTAATCCATTACCTTGGCAGCTTGTGAGGGGGTTAAAATTCCTTAAGGACACACAAGAAACTTGTGGACTCGAAATATTTCTAATTCTCTACTATTTTCCACATTTCTTTAATTCTTCTAAAAGTTTTTCTGATTTTGTCTTTTAACACAGCAACGCTCACATATATCTACTGCTAAAGGACAAATAACTAGCACGATTCAAACACCTTGAAAAATGAGATCAGATTAAAATCAATTTAACCCCATATTGTATTAGCAAATTGATTCACTTCATACGCTAACACATTTATCACATACGGGCTGATAAAGAGAAATCAAAGACAATGTAACTGAGGAAACGCGATGTTACTACTATTCGTGGGTAAAAATGATCTAAGAAACGAAAAGAAATTTTGTGTGAATCTATGACAATTGGTGATATTTGACCTCTACAAATTTAAATATTCAACAAGAACATCAATGTCAAAATAGGGCAGCATGTATTTATTGAAGAAATATTCGGACATGAATTCAAACCAAACACATGGGATCTATCAGAATTTCAGTACTAGAATCAATTTCACACCACTAATTTAGATCTACAACGTGTTTTAAGTATCAGCTAAAGCAAACTAACATTCTGCTTACATTCCAAACTAAGTAGAAAGTAGATTCAATCAATCACGAAAAATAAATTTAGAAAAATAGCCAATATTTCAATATAAGTCAAAGAAGAAGTACAAATTTGAGATGTGCACCTAATTGCTTATGAACTGACTAGGATTCCAAATGAAGGACAGGTGAAGGAAAGTTGGAACTCAGCTAAACACAAAATCAGTAAGTACAGCAGATACAACAACATTCTAGATCCGAAACATCACTTGAAAACCCCAGAAAATGGAAGCACTATGACGACCCAAAGGGTCATCATCGGATTTCTCTCTTTTTCTGCACTTTTGAGGCCTTGAAAACCTCACTTTTATTTTTCTCGATTTACGTGCACAGTCCGGGCGCGTAGCCGGAAAGATTATATATTAAATTCTGTGAAAATTTTCAAAATGTGGCTTTAAAATGATTAAAGTTGACTTCGGTCAATATTTTTGGCAAATGGACCCGGACTCGTGATTTGAAGGTCCCGGAGGGTCCGCAGAAAAATATGGGACTTGAGTATGTACCCGGAGTCGAAATTCGAGGTCTAGAACCCGAGGAAAAGAATTTTTCTGTGAAATTATTTTTCTGGAATTATTAAGGAAAATGGAAATGAAAATTGATTAAAAGACTATGGTATCAGGCTCGTATTTTGGTTCCGACGCTCGGAACAAGTCTTAAATATGTGTTAAGCACTTTCTGTAAAGTTTGGTCAAAATCAGACGTCATTTGACATGTTTCGGACCAAAATATCTAAAGTTTGGAGTTTATGAAGTTAGAATGAAAAATGATGATTTTGGGGTTTGATTCAATGATTTTGATATTATTTTGGTGGTTTGATCGCTCGAGTAAGTTCGTAGAATATTGTTGAGTTAGTGTGCGTGATTGGTTAGGAGCCCCGAGGGCTCGGGAGTATTTTCGGAGGTGTTCGGGGTGGTTTTGGACTTAGGATGATATCAAATTTTCTGCAATTTTTACATAGGGATTTTCTTTATTGCGTTCGCATTGATACCCTTGCGTTCGCGCAACTTTGTGTCTTCCCCCTTCGCATTCGTGCCTTGAACTTTGCGAATGCGTAAGCCAAATTCAGGGCCCTAGTATTTTCCTTCTTCGCGTTCGCAGACTGATTCCCGCATTCGCGTAGTTTTAGTTCCTCCCTCACCGCATTCGCGAGCCATTCCACGCGTTCGCGTAGAGCATTTTCCTGGACCCCACAGTCTTTCTCTTCGCGTTCGCAGCCTCCTCATCGCGAATGCGATGGTCTGTTGAATTAACCGTTCGCGAACGCGGCCCCTTTCCCACGAACGTGAAGGGCATTTTTGCCCAGTGATTTTTAAAGTCTAAAAAATAGAATAGTTACGGGATTCACTCCATTTTTCCACACGAACCCTTCTTCTTCACACCCCATAGACAAATTTTGAAGAGCTTTTCCTCCATAACGTCATAGGTAAGTGTTCTTATCCTCGTTTTCTCTTAATTTCTTCAACTAATCACCAATTTCTAAGCCTTAAAACATGCAATCAAAGTAGAAATTAGGGGCTTTGGGTAGAGTTAGGGTTTTGAGAATTTTGGGTGATTCAACCTCAACTTCGGGTCGAATCTTAAAACAAATTGCATATTTGAACTCGTGGGGGATGTGGGTGATTGGGTTTTGGTCCGAGCCTCGTGTTTGGACCATGTGGGCCCAGTGTCGAATTTTGGTATCTTTGGAAGAATGCTAGGAAATTCATATCTAGGCTATGGGATGTTGCCATTGAGTCTTTATTGATATTATTGAATTAATTATACCTAGATATCATTGTTTCGGAGTCGGATTATAGAGGAAAGGCAGTATTTGAGGATTGATTGCTATTCTTTGGACCGAGGTAAGTGTTTTATCTAACTTTGACTTGAGGGAATAAGATTATGGTGTTGTTTGCTAATTGCTAAATGTTGAGTACGGTTTATAGGCCTGGTGATAAGTATCTATACACCGGTGTCTAACATGACCGTGGGTCCTTGTTTGTACTTATTCCGATATTGTTATGACTCTACCATGTTAATTGATGAATCCTATGAAATGTGAAGAGTATGAGGATTGGTTGTGAGATGTCAATTCTTTGGAGCGTTGACTCGAACAATAAAAAGACTATCGGGTAAGAAATGAAGGAAATAGAAGGTATTATGATTAATCCCTTACCGGGATGGTTTGAGTATATTGATTATTCTCCCTTGCCGGGATTTAGCTGTTAATTGTGTAATTCCCTTGTCGGGACATTTATTATTATTTGTTTATCCCCTCGCCCCATTTAGTTGTGATTACTATTTGGGTGAGGAAGAGTGATAATGCACGAAGGGTTATTCCGTGCCATGTTTTGATTATATTTGCACGAAGGGTCATTCCGTGCTATGTTTTGATTATATTTGCACGAAGGGTCATTCCATGCCATGTTTTGATTAATTATGCACGAAGGGATATTCCGTGCTCTGATTTGGTTATAATTGCACGAAGGATCATTCTGTGCCATGATATGAGAGTTATGTGAGGGAAAGCACGAAGGGTGATGCTGTGCACTTTATTTGATCGTGAGAATGAGAGTAAAAGCACGAAGGTTGATGCCGTGCAACTGTTGCTTATTCTGCTCTCATTAATTATTTTTATTTCCCTATTTTTTACTTAAATTGTTGACTTTATCTCCGGAATGTACTTCCCCATAGTATGCTTCCCTCCCTCTTAACTGTTTAATTTATGTATTCTTCCCTTTTATTGCATATATATATATATATATATATATATATATATATATTGAACTGTATAGGTTGATTGGTAGTCCTGTCTAGCCTCGTCACTACTTCACCGGGGTTAGGCCAGGCACTTACCAGCACATGGGGTCGGTTGTGCTGATGCTACACTTCTATGCTCTTTTGCACAGATCTCGGTAACGGAGCAACTTTTGGACCACAGCAGTAGGATATTGACCGGAAGCTAACTTCAGTCCAGGGACTTAAAGGTAGCCTAGCTGGCGTTCGTGGGTCGGAGTCCCTTTCTATGTTTTCAATTTGTTTTCATTATATCGAGACAGACATTTATGTATTTCTATTCGGACTTGGTTGTAGCACTCTTTAGTGGTTCATGAGATAGCGACACCAATCTTGGGTAGAGAAATATTAAACTTTCACATTTTGGGTTTTTCAGTTATCTATGTTTTAAAGACTTTTGCGTTTATTTAAATGACTCGTTATTATTATTGTTGGGTTGTTATCAGGAAATATTTAAATGTTTGGCTTGCCTAGCTATGATAGTCGGCGCCATCACGACTCCCGATGGTGGAAAATCTGGGTCGTGACAAGCACACAACAGATAAAGGCTATGAAATCAATTTTCACGGCTTGCACAAACCAGCAAAGAAGAAGTTGAAATTTGAAATCAAATTTTTTCACGTTCCATTGGAAAAATTCAGATTCTGCTTTTTGTTTGTTTTTGTTCAAAATTTTTTTTCATCTTTATTTCCAAATAGGGGCATGTATTTTGATAAGATGATGAAGTAACAGAAGAAAGGGAGCTGGAGATTTCCTATCTCTGTTTCTGGGTAAGAGATCGACGAAGAACAAAGGAGAAAGAACCAGGTCTGTGCTATTTTGCTTGGGAGGGGATCTCAATATAGAAAAATCTGATCTTATTCTCTAGGACTAGGTATTTTTATAGGTCTAAGTCTAGGTTTTAATTGGAAGGGTATGTGGTTTGGGTAGGTGAGAGTGATGGGCTTGGGGTAAAGGGTTGGATTTGGGTTAATTAATTGGGGTCAATTTTAAGGATTGACCCACTTTTGAATAAACAAGACCAAACATTTTTTCTATTTTCTTCTATTTATTTTTTTCCTTTTCTTTTCTTTAATTAATTAAAAACCTAAATTAAGCTTCTTCTTTTTTTGTAAAAATTAAAATTCTTTATTTATTAAAACAACCAATTAACTTAAAACTAAGTAAAAACACTAATTCCTAGAGACTAAAAGTTAAATATGTAAAAATGATAATTTTTATGATTTTAAAATATTAGAAATGCATGAAATGCAACTAAATAAAGAAAAATTCCTAAAAATCAATAAAAAATTATTTTTGGTCTATTTTTAGGAGTTATCTTTGAAAAGAGTCTGACCGAACCTTGCTTCAGAGGTTACATACATATCCTTGGCTATAAAGAAATCATGTCAGTTTAGTTCTGGAAGTGTTGGTAGCTGGGACTACCAGGAGCTGTGATTTCACTGTTGATGCTGCTACTACTGCTTGCTAACCTCCTTATTACACCGAAAATAAAAATCAAAGCTAAGCTAGCTATGCCTATCAATTACGAGTTACACGATTCCTATCTATAAATCTCTTGAAGCCAGATGTTGAGTCTTAGCTGATTTTGCTATGGACCCCGATCTGAATCTTGATGGTCGCAAACTACAGGTGCTGGTTCTTTCTTCAGCATTTGGATCAAAGCGGGACATGCAAAGCTTGTGACTTCAATCAAATTTTGAGCACTCCGCATCTTTGTCCGCTTCGGCATTTTGAATTCACTTCTTTTTGTTCTTTTTCTTCTTTTCTTTATTTTGGATTGAGACTCATCTTTTGGTCATCTCAAATCCCGTGCCTCGAAGTAGAACCTTCTCAGACACCAAAACAAACAAACGAACGAAATTTTTCTACCCCAGTTTTCACTAGAAAAATTTCGTGAGTTATTTGTGACAAAACTCTGAACTTTTTTTTTTTTCAAATAAAACAAGAATTGTGTCTGTCTAGGATAGAAAAGATTAGGGAGTGGAGCCCTATATTTAAAATGTCAACTCAGGGATTGGAGCTCTAATGTTGGTGAAAAAGGCGACTAGGGAATAGAGGTCGTATGTCTAAAAAAGGCACAACTCAGGGATTGGAGCCCTATAGTTGGCAAAAGGTGACTAGGGAATGGAGGCCCTATGTCTAAAAGGCTCAACTCAGGGATTGGAGCCCTAATGTTGGCAAAAAGCAAATAAGGAATGGAGGCCCTATGTCTAAAAGGCTCAATTCAGGGATTGAAGCCCTAATGTTGGAAAAAACTAGGGAATGGAGGCCCTATGTCTAAAAAGGCGCAACTCAGAAATTGGAGCCCTAATTATGAAAAAACGCGACTTGGGAATGGAGGCCCTATATCTATAAAAGTTTAACTCGGGGATTTGAGCCCTAATATTGGCAAAAGGCTACTGGAGAATGGAGGCCTTATGTCTAAAAAGGCACAACTCGGGGATTGGAGCCCTAATGTTGGCAAAATGCGACCAGAGAATGGAGGCCCTATGTTTAAAAAGGCGCAACTCGGGAATTGGAGCCCTAATTATGAAAAAAGGCGACTAGGAAATGGAGGCCCTATATCTATAAAAGTTCAACTCAGGGATTTGAGCTCTAATATTGGCAAAAGGCTACTGGAGAATGAAGGCTTTATGTCTAAAAAGGCACAACTCAGGGATTGGAGCCCTAATGTTGGAAAAATGCGACCAGAGAATGAAGGCCCTATGTCTAAAAGACTCAACTTAGGGATTGGAGCCCTAATGTTGGCAAAATACGACTAGGAAATGGAGGCCCTATGTCTAACAAGGCACAACTCAGGGATTGGAGCCCTAATGTTGGCAAAAGGCGACTAGGGAATGGAGGCCCTATGTCTAAAAAGGCATAACTCAGGGATTGGAGCCCTAATGTTGGCAAAAGCCGACTAGGGAATGGAGGCCCTATGTCTAAAAGGCAGAACTCAGGGATTGGAGCCCTAATGTTGGCAAAAGGCGACTACGGAATGGAGGCCCTATATCTAAAAAGCTTAACTCAGGGATTGGAGCCCTAATATTGGCCAAAGACGACTTGGGAATGGAGGCTCTATGTCTAAAAAGCTCAACTCAGGGATTGTAGCCCTAATGTTGGTACAAAAGGCGACTAAGGAATGGACGCCCTATGTCTAAAAAGCTCAACTCAGGGATTGGAGCCCTAATGTTGGCAAAAGACCACTAGGGAATGGAGGCCCTATGTCTAAAAGGCAAAACTCAGGGATTGGAGCCCTAATGTTAGCAAAAGGCGACTAGGGAATGGAGGCCCTATGTCTAAAAGGCACAACTTAGGGATTGGAGCCTTAATGTTGGCAAAAGGCGACTAGGGAGTGGAGGCCCTATGTCTAAAAAGGCTCAACTCAGGAATTGGAGCCCTAATATTGGCAAAAGGCGACTAGGGAATGGAGGCCCTATGTCTAAAAAGGAACAACTCAAAGATTGGAGCCCTAATATTGGCAAACAAAAGTAAAAGACTTATATTGGGGATTCTAGACTATCATTTTTTTAAATTTTCTTCTTAGTTCTCTTTTCATTTTTTTTTTCATTTGTTTTTTGTTTAGCAAAAATGCAGGAAAGAATTTGGAGGAAACTTTCCTTTTGGGTTGATTCCTTGTTGCAAAGCTATTTCTAGCACTTGCACATTTTTTTTTCCTTTTTGATTGCACCTGCTTCTTGCACGGTTGCTTGAATTGTACCTATTTCAATTTTTCAAACAAAGAACAACTGTTAGTTTGAAACGGTGGTTGGTTTTGTGGCCTTGATTAGTTTCGATCACTCGATCCCGGCCCGACTTCTTTGATGAAGATCTCAACTGCAACTATTTGCTCCCTAAGGATCGATTCATTTCAGGCCCTGGAGAACCTTTAATTATTCCAGACTTTGCCATGATGGTTGGTCGGTGGAACTCAACTTTCAGCTTTATTTCGCCTTCATAGGCCTTTCATTTTGACTTCCTTTTCTTTCTTTTTCTTATATTTTTTTCTTTTCTTTTGTTTGGAACATTGGGGAACCTTTGGCTCCTCAAACTTTGCTATTTCGGCTAGTCGCGTGGGACTTACCTCTTCCAACTTTATTTCACCTTCGCAGGCCTTTCATTTTTGGCTTCTTTCTTCCAACTTCAATTTCAAAGCATTTGGGGTACCTCGGCTTCTTCAACTTTTGCCGAGGCGATTAGCCACATGGGATTCAACCTTTTAAACTTCATTTTTCCTTTGTAGGCACTTCAATTTGATTTTCTCCTTCAAAGAGTTTTCAATTTCAAAGCATCAGCTACCATGGTTGGTCGAAGTCGACTTGATGCCCCTGACGAGGCTGGGTGCTTTTTTGCACATCGGCTTGTATCAAATTAAAGCCCTATAAATCAATTTTGCCATCCCTTCTTTGTCTCAGTTCCAGAATAGAGTTAGACCGAAAGGGATTCAAACAAAAATAAATAATGGATAGGACAATGAATTTAAACGAGAAGTGTCCCTTTCGGGGAAAGGAAAGTACTTATCTGGAGTACATGTGGACTTCAATAAACATGACATATTTTTTGGACTGGATGCCTGATCTGTGTAAATCGTCCGACTCTTAGAAATTCATCACAACTTTGGCTTCAAAATTCGAGAAACCTTGCCAGGACTTTGTCGGCGCCGATGGCTTTGAGGATCCTCTTTTCGATCAATGGCGCCCTTCGCGGGTTTTCACGAACTGACCTTTCTTATTTCTTTTCTCACCATCGCCTTATAGTTTCTGTGTGGGTTTTCACTAACAAGACTCTCTCATTTTCATTTCTCTGCTTACCATCGCCTCGTGGGCCCGTGTGAGTTTTCACCAATAAGACTCTCTCATTTTATTTTCTCATCTTGACTGTATCAGATCCAAGTAGCTTTATTCTCTGATCCTTGAACATTCTCACCGATTGATCGGAAGGGCTTGACTGGGATTTGGGTTCAAATGATTTGGACTGAATTACAACTTTGGAACCTTTTGAGTGAGATCATTGCCGAACCATTATAACTTCTGCCCCAATTTCACTTTTGGAGGACTTTGGATTTTTATTTTGGTGTGACTGAACCCCAGAGAGAGGTTGCCTACGTATCCTTTCGGAATCAAGTCGAACGTAGTTCAGGAAAACATTGTTTTTTATTTTGTTTTGTTTTTTTTTGTTTTTTTCATTATTTTTCTTTCTTTTTCTTTCTTTTTCATTTCATTTTCATTTCATTTTCTTTTTTCCTCTCTCTCTTCTTTTTTTTCATCTGTTCTCTTCTTCTTCTTCTTCTTCTTTTTTTCATTTTCTGTAAGGCCCCGTAAAATTTTTTGCTTAAAACCTAGTAGCTCATAGTGTCAAGGTCCGAATATTGTGTTAGAAATTTGTAGAATTCTTGCTCGCCGCGGTTCGGACCTTTTGTAGTGATCTAAGCTTTAAAAATCAAAAGAATCAATTTTCCATAAATTGTCATTTCTGTGGTCCAGAATGCGGTCGCACATCAGCTATGCGGACCGCATTCCTACCGCAGAGTGTAACAGAAGATTTGTCAAAAAATTGAAGTTAAAATGCGGTCCAATATGCGGTCGCATAATCAAAATACGGACCGCATAATCATCACATAAATTCCTCAGGGATTTTGGGGGGTCAATTCTGCAGCGCATTATGCGATCGCAGAACATGAATGCGGACCGCATTCTTGCCACATACCGTGTCAGAATATTTAGTTTTTGGGAGCAATTCTGCGGTCCAATATGCGGACCGCATGTTTACTCTGCGATCGCAGATTTGATCGGATAATTGACGCGGGGCTCCAATTTTCTAATTTTATAACCCGACCCCTTTTTTTGATATGACGCCCTAACCCCTCCTTTTTACACATTTTCTGAACAAAATAAGAGAAAGGAAGGAGAGATTCTTAAGAGAAAAACTTATCTTCTTCAAAGATTGTTCTTCTAATGGCTTGGTACGGAAAATTCTAAAGCAAGTGTCTTCATCTCCATTTCTAAAGGTAAAATCCCTAACCCCTTTTTCCTTAATTTTTAAATTTTAATAGAAAGGGGGATTTTTATGCATTAATTCTTGAAAATAGAAGTCAAAACACTCATGCATGTTCTTTATACCTAAAATTTAGTGAAATGAAAATGGGTAGAAGTAAGGGGCGGTTCTCGATAACCCAAATAAGCTCGGATAGAAATTGTAAATTTTAATTCTAAGATATATGTGTAACTTGTGACCTAGATTGACGCTGCTAGATTGTTGGGTAAATTGGAAGTAGAAGATAAAAGAAAAAGGAGAATTCGACTCCAGGTATGTATGGCTAACTTTGATCTTTGTGAAATCGGCATATTTTGGTGTATGAATAAATGGTATGTGATAGCTATGTAAATTGTTTGTGAAACTCTTGTGATTGGTTTGTTGGGTATTGATTGGTTTGGTTAAATGTTATGTGGTAAGAGTTGGAAAATAATTAATAAAAAGGAAAATCGTAAATGATGAAATTGGAACAACGGTGGTAATAACATATTGGCTTCTGGTGGGTAATTATTGTAACAACTTGAATTGCTTACGAATTGTGGAATTTGACGGAAAATAGTATTGATGGTTATGGGAACACTTGTGAATCATTGTTGTTACTCCTTAAGGAAATGTTATTGTGATCTTTGTAAATTGCTTATTGTCGTTGTTGTGATCTTTGTGAATTGTGCTTTGTTGTTGTTGTGATTGTTGTGCATTGAAACTGTATGGTGGGATCGGGTTGCGCGTCGCAACACAAATTGATATATTATGGGTTGGGGTGATAAGGGTGGCCGAGGTAATAAGGGTGGATGAGGTAATAAGGGTGGAAAGCGATCGTAATCGCCATTGAAATCGATATGTGTACCAATTGTAAAATCATTGATGAAGCATTGTGAAAAGAGACAGCAGGAAAGTTTGTAACCTGTGGGGCACTGATTGTCCTTTTGTTTGGCTTGATTGTGCCTTCCATGTGTGTTTGGTTGTTGCTTCTATTGTTGTTTTCTACTTGTATATGGTTTGAGGACTGCTTGAAACNGCTTGAGTTTACTTGGGACAAAGCATGTTTATACATACCAGTACAATTCTAGTGTACTGACGTCCCTTTTGCCGAGGGCGCTACATTCGTGTTATGATTGTAGGTGGATTCGTAGCAGGTACTTCAGTTCATCGGCAGTAGCACTGCTTCATTTTCCACTGGCCGTTTTGGTGAGCCCCTTTCCTCTCAGGGCCGTGCGTGGCTCATGCCACTTCTCTTTTTGAAGTCTTATTTTAGTTTTGTGCAAGGTATAGCCGGAGCCTTGTTACCGGCAAGTACTTATTATCCTGGCATATCTTAGAGGCTCCGTAGACAGTAAATATGGGTTATGGACTTATGTAATTATATGTCGGACATTGTAAGTTGTAAACTCGTTAAAGAAATTAAGCATGTTATGTATGTTTTGAAAAAGAGTGATTTCAATTATGAAATGGTTAATCTTTTGGTTAATAACTAATGAAAAATATAGGGGTAACCCGTGGGTTAGGAAAGGCACCCAGGTCCGCTTGATTGGGGCTACCCGGTCGGGCGCCGGTCATGTCCCTCGATTTGGGGCATGACAAACTTGGTATCAGAGCCTAAGGTTTTAAAGTGTCCTAGGATGTCTCGGAGTCGTGTCTAGTAGCGCCCTTCTTATCGGTGTGTTGTCGACCACATCTATAAGTAGGGGGCTGCATGGACATTTAGGAATTTACCCATTTCTTTGTTATTCTATGTCGTGCGGTGAAGTGAAACGTGGAAGTATTTATGTCTAATTCGTGCCTTGTTCTGAAATTTTCAGAATATGGCGCCTAAAAGAAAGCTAGACTCGGCCTTGGGTCCGATGCCACCCCAAGTGTGGCTGTGAATCATGTACCTGATGCCGTGGGTGAGAGTGACTCACCGGTCTTGAATCTGCCCGGCCCATCTATTCCAGATCCAAGCATTCCTGTTCCGGCTGCGGCAGAGAGTGCCACCATCCCTCCTGCCAATATTCCTGATTCTGATACAGTTCAAGCTTCCGGTCCCGGGGTTTCTGATGGGGACCTTAGAGGAGCCATCCGTATGTTGACCCAGTTAGTGGCCGCCCAGGCCCAGAGATCTCATGATGCCCCTAAGCCCTCCAGCGGACAGGGAGATTCCTCCAGTTCCAGAGTCCACCAGTTTCTGCGATTGGCCCCTCCAAAATTCTCAGGCACAGACCCAGAGGCCGATCCGCAGGATTTCCTTGATGAGATATATAAGACCCTTCGGGTGATGAAGGCTATAGAGATAGAGGGGGTAGAGTTGGCTTCATACAGGTTGAGGAGAGCAGCTCGTTTTTGGTTTGAGATGTGGAAGGACTCCCATGAGGAGGGAAGACCTCCGGCTAGATGGGATGAGTTTGTAGATGCCTTCATGGACCACTTCTTGCCTGCCAAGACAATGGCAGCCCGTGCCACTGAGTTCGAGGTTCTCAAACAGGGCAGTATGAGTGTTTAGGAATACCTCATGGAGTTTGTGAGGTTGCCCAAGTATGCTCCTCAATTAGTGTTGACCATGGATGCCCGAGTTCGGCGATTTATCCAGGGCCTTAGTCCTTTGGTGGTGAATAAGGCTGCTACAGCGGCTTTGTACTCATATATGAATTATGGGAAGATTGTGGGGTTCGCTCAGGCCACAGAGGCTAGGAAGTTGAAGATTCGGGCAGAAAGGGAGAGTAGCAGCAGGGCTCGGTCAATGGGTCACTCAGGGAGACTAGTTCCGGGGAGAGGGTCATCAGGGCTATCCCAGTCATATGCTAAGTCCTCAGCGAGTGCACCGCCATCTGTGCACAGTTATCAGCAGAACAGTCATTCGAGACCAGGTTCAGACAGTAGGAGGTCCTGCCAGTCCGGTCGTCCAAGAATGAGGTCCCAGCAGCAGGGGAGGACTACATGCCCCAAGTGTGGGAGGTTTCATACAGAGACTTGCTATTTA
>MU738101.1:72623-119391 GCA_026770625.1 Nicotiana glauca
GACTTTTCTATCTCTGAAACAACTATCATTGTGTCCGAATTGTTTTCTTCCTAATGCTAGTGAAGTTTCTCTGATTGTGCAAAAGTTGTACGTGTTGTGATTACTTTAGGTCACTTGAACCTTCCTTTCGTAAATAAAAAGATTTATAAAGACTCATGTATTAAGTAAACAACTAATGGTAGTATAGATTGATAAATGTTTGTTTATATGCATGTGGTATGTTGAAATGGTTAAATAAGGTAGGGACTCATTGAAGTGGCTAGTTTATGTGTAAAATATAACAAGTGATAGAATATGTGCAATTGTTGAGGTAATAGATTGTGTACAAGCTGTAGCGTTAGTTGTGATTGTGTGTTGGTGCTTGGGAATATGTTTCGGGGGCTCTCTGACAGGTGGGTATGTCCATAATACAAAGGAAACTCTGGTGAAATTTTTCTAAAATATGGGAGTTAGTGAAGATTTTGAGAGTTGCATATCATGCCTTCCAAAACCAACTGATTTTCAGGATCCTCATTCGAGGACGAATGATTTTAAGTGGGGGAGGATGTAAGGCCCCGTAAAATTTTGTGCTTAAAACCTAGTAGCTCATAGTGTCAAGGTCCGAATATTGTGTTAGGAATGTGTAGAATTCTTCGCGGCGAGCTTGCTCGCCGCGGTTCGGACCTTTTGTAGTGATCTAAGCTTTAAAAATTAAAAGAATCAATTTTCTAGAAATTGTCATTTCTGCGGTCGCAGATCAGCTATGCGGACCGCATTCCTACCGCAGAGTGTAACAGAAGATTTGTCAAAAAATTAAAGTTAAAATGCGGTCCAATATACGGTCGCATAATCATAATGCGGACCGCATAATCATCGCATAAATTCCTCAGGGATTTTGGGGGGTCAATTCTGCGGCGCATTATGCGACCGCAGAACATGAATGCGGACCGCAATCTTGCCACAGACCGTGTCAGAACATTTAATTTTGGGGAGCAATTCTGCGATCCAATATGCGGACCACATGTTTACTCTGCGATTGCAAATTTGACTGCATAATTGACATGGGGCTCCAATTTTCTAATTTTATAACCCGACCCCTTTTTTTGATATGACGCCCTAACCCCTCCTTTTTACACATTTTCTGAACAAAATAAGAGAAAGGGAGGAGAGATTCTTGAGAGAAAAACCTATCTTCTTCAAAGATTGTTCTTCTAATGGCTTGGTCCAGAAAATTCTAAAGCAAGTGTCTTCATCTCCATTTATAAAGGTAAAATCCCTAACCCCTTTTTCCTTGATTTTAAAATTTTAATAGAAAGGGGGATTTTTATGCATTAATTCTTGAAAATGAAAGTCAAAACACTCATGCATGTTCTTTATACCTAAAATTTAGTGAAATGGAAATGGGTAGAAGTAAGGGGCGGTTCTCGATAACCCAAATAAGCTCGGATAGAAATTATAAATTTCAATTCTAAGATATATGTGTAACTTGTGACCTAGATTGACGCTGCTAGATTGTTGGGTAAATTGGAAGTAGAAGATAAAAGAAAAAGAAAAATTCGACTCCAGATATGTATGGCTAACTTTGATCTTTGTGAAATCGCCATGTTTTGGTGTATGAATAAATGGTATGTGATAGCTATGTAAATTGTTTGTGAAACTCTTGTGATTGGTTTGTTAGGTGTTGATTGGTTTGGTTAAATGTTATGTGGTAAGAGTTGGAAAACAATTAATAAAAAGGAAAATCATAAATGATGAAATTGGAATAACGGTGGTAATAACATATTGGCTTCTGGTGGGTAATTATTGTAACAACTTGAATTGCTTACGAATTGTGGAATTCGATGGAAAATAGTATTGATGGTTATGGGAACACTTGTGAATCATTGTTGTTACTCCTTAAGGAAATGTTGTTGTGATCTTTGTGAATTGTGCTTTGTTGTTGTTGTGATTGTTGTGCATTGAAACTGTATGGTGGGATCGGGTTGCGCGCCGCAACACAAATTGATATATTATGGGTTGGGGTGATAAGGGTGGCCGAGGTAATAAGGGTGGACGAGGTAATAAGGGTGGAAAGCGATCGTAATCGCCATTGAAATCGATATGTGTACCAATTGTGAAATCATTGATGAGGCATTGTGAAAGGAGACAGCAGGAGAGTTTGTAACCTGTGGGGCACTGATTGTCCCTTTGTTTCGCTTGATTGTGCCTTCCATGTGTGTTTGATTGTTGCTTCTATTGTTGTTTTCTACTTGTATATGGTTTGAGGACTACTTGAAACAAAGTTAAGTGTTGAAAACTTGTTTGGCTTGACTTGTTATTTCTTTATGTATTTGTTTGTTGTTTCAATTACCGTGACTTACTTGTCTATGGCTTGAGTTTACTTGGGACAAAGCTTGTTTATACATACCAGTACAATTCTAGTGTGCTGACGTCCCTTTTGCCAGGGGCGCTACATTCGTGTTATGATTGTAAGTGGATCCGTAGCAGATACTTCAGTTCATTGGCAGTAGCACTCCTTCATTTTCTACTGGCCGTTTTGGTGAGCCCCTTTCCTCTCGGGGCCGTGCGTGGCTCATGCCACTTCTATTTTTGAAGTCTTATTTTGGTTTTGTGTAAGGTATAGCCGGAGCCTTGTTACCAGCAAGTACTTATTATCTTGTCATATCTTAGAGGCTCCGTAGACAGTAAATATGGGTTATGGACTTATGTAATTATATGTCGGATATTGTAAGTTGTAAACTTGTTAAATAAATTAAGCATGTTGTGTATGTTTCGAAAAGGAGTGATTTCAATTATGAAATGTTTAATCTTTTGGTTAATACGTAATGAAAAATACAGGGATAACACGTGGGTTAGGAAAGGCACCCAGATCCGCTTGATTGGGGCTACCCGGTCGGGCGCCGGTCATGTCCCTCGATTTGGGGCGTGACATTTTCTTTGCCTTTTCTTCCCTTTTTTTTCTTCATTTCATTTTTCGATAACACTTCCAGGTTCCAAAGAGGGTAATCAAAGAATGGGAGTCGGCTCAAAGGGTTTGCAAATAGTTGATAGTGTTTGGGTAGCAAGAACGAAAGCCTTCGTCATCCCAACCAGAGAATATTAGAATTATATAGAGGATCTTGCATAGTACATTTTCACTGCATTTGCATTGATAGTTATTTTAGGGTCATTTCCTTCGATGTGTCTCAAGTACAACGCACTCTTTTGGCAGTACTCTTGTTGTAATGTATGGACCTTTCCAATTCCGGAACCAATTTTTCTTCAGTTGTTCCAACTCTTCGTTCTTTTTCTCAAACTTATCTTCTTTGTATTTCGACTCTTGATTCATTATTTTGAAGTCTGACAGCATTTCAGGATTGAGGCATGAAGTCTGCAAGCATGTCTTGTTATTGAAATCTGCATTTAACAGAACTGAAAAGAGAATAAGAAAAATGACAAGATTAAGAAAAGAGACATTCCTGGACAATGAAATATTAATTTCATTTGATTTTTTTTTCTTTTTTTTTTTCCAGTTTTGAAGATAGAAAGGTTTACATCTGAAAGTAAGACAATAAAGTAAAACATCCGGATCACACCATGAGATAATTCGGACGCAGAAAAGATAGCAAGACTAGCTACCGAGACTCTCGTCTGATGGGGAACTTTCAGGCTTGGCAACCGCTTTTTGGATTTTCTTCTGTTTTGGTCATGGAGGCAATGGCCTTTAGTGCTAGATCACATTCCTTAGCTTCACAAATCATTCCGACTATTGGCCCGATGTTGTAGGTAGGCAACAGATTGTTCATCACATCAGGAACTCCTTCCTCCCGAAAAACAGTTCTTTCAGCTTCAATCAGATCTTCAACCGCCCGTTTGAGGGACCAACAGTCCTCTGTACTGTGTCCCACTACTCCAGAGTGGTATTCACAAATAACATCAGCTCGTGCGAGGGGGAATAGGGGTTCGGCCGGTTCGGGGCCACTGGCTGCAATAGATCTAGCCTGATTATCTTTTGGAACAAGCTTGAATATGATTCACCAATAAGGGTGAACTGATTCTTTCTGAAAGGCTCTCTTGGGCGAGGATTGTACTGGGGAACATCTGGTTGGGGATTATATGGAGCTTGGTAAGGATGGGCATTTATGGGAGGTGGAGCTCGGTTTTGTGTATAATGTTGTGGTCGCGGGTAAGGTTGCACGTTCATCACCGCATATGGAGGCGATGAAACGGAGGCAGCATCTTGAAGGGGATAATAGTGTGGTGGGACGATAGGAGGCACATATAATTGGCTGAATGACCTGCGGGCCCCCCTTGAGTTTGAGACCATCATGACTCCCTCTTCACTCCCATTCCTATTTATCAAACTCTCCGAACCATTCTGAGCAGATTGTGATGTGGTCTTAAAAGCAGCATGACTCAAGATTTGACCTGCTTTTAAACCATTTTCAACCATTTCCCCAATTTTGATAGCCTCAGCACATGGCTTACCCATAGCAAACATCATGTTTTGGAAGTAGTCAGCCTCTTGGGCCTGCAGAAAGACAGTGACTATTTCAATTTCAGCCATTGGAAGCTTTACCCTGTCAGCTTGCGCACGCCATTTGACAGCATATTCACGGAAGCTTTCCGCGGTTTTCTTTTTTAAATTTGACAAAGTGTTTCTGTCAGGAGCGATGTCCACATTATACTGGAGCTGGCAGACAAAATCTTGAGCCATATCGTCCCGCATATGCCAATGAGTAATTTCTTGATCCGTATACCACTCAGAAGCTCTTCTGGTGAGGCTTTCCCCAAAATAGGCCATTAGCAGTTCCTCTTTTCCGACAGCACCCCTCAATTGGGTACAGTATCATTTCAGATGAGCGACCGAATCTCCATGCCCCGTACTTTTCAAATTTTGGCATCTTGAAGCCAACTGGCAAGTGGACATGGGGAAACATTCAGAGGTTAGAGTAGGAGACACTCTTTTGGCCACTCAGACCTTGCATGATTTTCAGGCTTTGTTCTAGTCTCTTTATCTTCCGAGCAATTTCCTTTTGCTCGGGATTTTTAACAACCTTTTCTTGTTCCACGGAGAGATCATATTGCGGTGGTTGAGTGAAAGAGTATGGGGCACATATGTTATTTCTGATTGAAGCTGCAAACCCCGAAAGGTGAACATTGGAGGCGGTGCCCTTGGAGTCGGTGCCTAGGGGCGAACCACAGAAGGCATGTCAGGATCATTTGAGGGCGTTGGAGGGTGCCCGCATGGGATGAGCCGGTTGGGCATAGAGGCGTTGGTAACCTCACTTGACCTGGGGATCAACTCAGGGAACCCAGGGATTGCACTTGGCGGTTTCCTACCATTAGACCAGGCGTCTCACATTTCCCATATGCGGAGACGCAACATCTTATTCTCTTCAATAGCTGCTGGTTCCAGCTGCAGAATAGCCGATGATGGGCTATCCTCATGATCGATGATTGGTAGATTGCTTACGGAGGCCATGTGTGTCTTTGGATCTTTTGAAAGAGGGATGGCTAGACTACCACCCAAACCTGGCTAATTTCCACATCCAATAACCTTGTTAGTTTTGAAACATTTAACATATAGGAAATCGCACGTTGGGACGCAACGCACCTAATAGTTAAATGCTTCTACCGTGGGTTTGAACGGTTGCATGTTTCATCCCAGCCCTTTTCATTTTGTACCTTTTTTCTTCATTTCTGTATCTCTCCAATCACTCTTGATTTTTTTCATCTTGTTTTTGCCGCTCTTTTCTTTTTTGGCACTCTCTTTTCTTTGTCTTTTTTTTTTGCTTTTGTCACTCTTTTATTTTTGTCACTCGTTTTTTTTTTCTTTTTTCTTTTTTCTTCCTTTTTTTCACTCTTTTATTTATTTTTCGCTCAAATTTTTTCAGTTTATTTTATCACTCAACTAATTTTATGGTTTTGATCGAATCCGATGGGGATTGCCTACGTATCATGACCCCGCATGAATCAGATCTTGCATAGTTCGGAAAGATCGAGAATAGAGTAAATAAATTAACTCTTTTTTTGGAATTTTTTGTTAAAGAAATGTTTTAAAAGAAGAAATGAATTTTTTTTAATTTTTATTTTATTTTTTGAAAGAAAGACTTCTAAAAAATTCTTTTCTTTTAATTAGAACTTTGGGTATTTTAGAAGCAAAAAGAAAAATATTTTTTTTTGAATTTTCAATTGTTTTCTCTTTTCCTAAGGAAGAAATAAAGTATTTTTGGGTTTTAGATGTAACCTCTTAATTTTCGAAAGAGGGACTTTTTAGAAAATATTGGATTTCTGAATTTTTATTTATTTACAATGGCACTTCTAAAGAATAGCAAAAATATTTTTGGACTTCGATTTTTCCAAAATTTTTATGGACATTTACAAAAGAAAGACAGCTAAAAAGTATTTTTGGATTTTTGTTTCCGATTTCTTCTTCTTTTTTTTTTAGATTTTTTTTGGATTTTTTTAAAGAAAGAGCTAAAGGAAAATATTTTTTTGGATTTTTTGAAAATTGGGGTCGGAACCGATGAGGTTTGCCCACGTATCTCACATCCGGTGAGAATCAGACCCGCATAGTTCGGTCAGTTTTGACAGAACAGGGGAAGCATGGCACTGAAAAATTTTGGTTCGTTTTGAAATGACTTTTCTTTTTATTTTTTTCGGAATTTCGGCAGAGTTTTAGAATATTCTAAATACCTACCTCTCACTTTTTTTTTCTTTTTTTGATTGTCTTTCCCTATTCTAGAAGCCGGTCAACATGCAAGTCGAATAGACATATATGCAAATAGCATATAAGATGCATCAAGATTGTCTTTTAATTTGGGTGCACCTGTCCTAGACAGACCCAACCCCTGTGTTGAGCCCCCTAAGTCAAATGCACGTGATGCAAACAAACGTTCATACTAGGGATCCAGCATGAGGCTTTGTTATACTAGGTTTAAAATCTGGGTTTATTGTTCTAGACCTGGCTTACCCGAGCAGACAACTCGAGCCGAGGGGGGCAGCGTACCCGGAATACAAAAGCTTCAGCGGCTTTGCAACTTGTCTGAACCTCGTTCTAAAATGGGATAAGACTCTAGACAGAAGAGAAGTCACACGAAATGCACTCTTCTCCATGATTTAGAAGACTCAGAGAGGGGAAGGGTTTTGTAGCAGTTTATATACAGTTCACAGAATATCAAAGCGGTAAAGCATTTAGCATATTAGGCTCAAACATGTAGGAAAATCATATAATAGATAAAGCCTATCATAACAACTATTCTAAGCAAGAATTCTTGAACTCTGAACCGAATTTCTGAGTTTGGTTTCCCAGCAGAGTTGTCATAGCTGTCACACCTTCTCTTTTGCACACCACCCCGAGAGGATAGTGTATAAGGGAGTTTTTCCAATTTAAGTGACATTATTCGAAATGGAATTATTTATTTATCAGAATCTCCACTTGGGATAGTTTATTTGGTGTCCCAAGTCACCGGATTATTTTGAATCCCAAATCGAGGAAAATTCGACTTCCCTTTTGAAGTCTACGAACCAGAAATTCTGAATAAAGAATTCTGTTAACCCGAGGAAAGGTGTTAGGCACCCCTGGATTCCTTAGTTCGAGCACGGTCGCTTAAACTATCACAATTGGCCTATTATCTAATTTTAATACATGTTTTAGCCTATGATGCCATTTTAAACTATTAACCGCTTTTAATTAATTTTAAAGAAGATTTAACGTCGTTTAAAATATGTCTTTGGATCGCGTCACATGAAATGCACCCACAATCCGAAACACATTTTATTCAACATTATGAGATTTGGATTTGGGTCACATGAAATACACACCCGAGTTTAGGAAAGTAATTTTTAAAATAACGCGCCTAAAACAACTACGCACTTTCAAGTTTGCGAGGGCCATAGAAAATTCACTAATGGCATGCCTCGAATTCTAAAGATCAAGATTAATTAAATGAGGGCCATGTATTTTGAGATTTTATTTGAATGGCACACCTCAAATTATTTTATAAAATTTTACTTAACTAACACAGACTACGATGTTCATGATTTTCCTTAAACTAATTTGGGATTATTGTGAAAAAACAGAGTAGATCTTAACTAAAAATGGCAAGGCATGTATACTACAAACATTCAACGATTTTGTCCATTCATGAGGGAAATGTGACAATTATCAGAAGGTATGGGATTGAAATCATTTGACTTAAAAGACAACACTGACGGATCAATCATCACATAAAATAAAGAATATATCTACTGGTAAAAGACAAATAACTAGCACGATGCAAACATCTTGACAAATGAGACCAGATTAAAATCAATTTAACCACATATTGTATTAGCAAATTGATTCACTTCATACACTAACCCATTTATCACATACGGGCTGATAAAGCGAAATCAAAGACAATGTAACTAAGGAAACACGATGTTACTACTATTCGTGGGTAAAAATGATCTAATAAACGAAAAGGAATTTTGTGTGAATCTATGACAATTGGTGATATTTGACCTCTGCACATTTAAATATTCAGCAAGAACATCAATGTCAAAACAGGGCAACATGTATTTATTGAAGAAATATTCGGACATGAACTCAAACCAAACACATGGGATCTATCAGAATTTCAGTACTAGAATCAATTTCACACCACTAATTTAGATCTACAACGTGTTTTAAGAATCAGCTAAAGCAAAATAACATTCTGCTTACATTCCAAACTAAGTAGAAAGCAGATTCAATCAATCACGAAAAATAAATTTAGAAAAATAGCCAATATTTCAGTATAAGTCAAAGAAGAAGTACAGATTTGAGATGTGTACCTAATTGCTTATGAACTGACTAGGATTCCAAATGAAGGACATGTGAAGAAAAGTTAGAACTCAGCAAAATAGAAAATTAGTAAGTACAGCAGATACAACAGCATTCTAGATCGGAAACATCACTTGAAAACCCCAGAAAATGGAAGCATGCAACAGATGAAGGCTATGGACTAAATTTTCATGGCTTGCACAAACCTGCAAAGAAGAAGTTGAAATTTGAAATCAGATTTTTTCACGTTCCAATGGAAAAATTCAGATTTTGCTTTTTCTTTGTTTTCCTTCAATTTTTTTTTTGTTTTCATCTTTATTTCCAAATAGGGGCGTGTATTTTGATAAGATGATGAAGTAACAGAAGAAAGGGAGCTGGAGATTTTCTATCTCTGTTTCTGGGTAAGAGATTGACGAAGAATGAAGGAGAAAGAACCAGGTCTGCGCTATTTTGCTTGGAGGGATCTCAATATGGAAAAATCTAATCTTATTCTCTAGGATTAGGTATTTTTTTATAGCTCTAGGTCTAGGTTTTAATTGGAAGGGTATGATTTTGGGTAGGCTAGTGTGATGGGCTTGGGCTAAAGTGTTGGATTTAGGTTAATTAATTGGGGTCAATTTTAAAGATCGATTCAATTTTGAATAAACAAGACCAAACATTTTTTCTATTTTCTTCTATTTATTTTTTTTCCTTTTTTTCTTTAATTAATTAAAAACTTAAATTAAGCTTCTTCTTTTGTTGTATAAATTAAACTTCTTTATTTATTAAAATAACTAATTAACATAAAACTAAGTAAAAACACTAATTCCTAGAGACTAAAAGTTAAATATGTAAAAATGACAATTTTTATGATTTTTTTCTATGATTTTAAAATATTAGAAATGCATGAAATGCAACAAATTAAAGAAAAATTCCTATAAATCAATAAAAAATATTTTTGGTTTATTTTTAGGAGTTATCTTCATTTAGGGCAAAAATCACGTGCTTACACACATTGAATAAAATTATTATTATTATTATTATTATTATTATTATTATTATTATTATTATTATTTATTTCCTTATTTGACCAACTTTTATATCCTTTAAAAGATTTAATTCTGCTAAAACCATATAAGATAATCTTGTAATAGAATAAAATTTTTTAAGTTTTCACTAATATATTTGTAACTTCTAAATTTTAAATTTTTATCATTTGACAAGAGAATTTTTGGGATAAAAATATATTTAGAATTAATTATTTAATTTATGGTAGGAGCAAATATTAATAATTTGAATCCCCAAAAAGCAAATTATCACTTTTAGAAATTAAAAAAGATAATTAAGTATTTGAATTAAAAGAAATCATAATATAAAACAAAATCAGTTACAATATTAATAATTAAATTAGTTGAAATGCAAACTTTAAGAAATAAGGATTAAATCGTAAATGATAAAATGTACTCACAAAGAAAAGTCAGGTGAGACACAATTTAGCATATTTGTATATCATATTATAAGATATGTATAATTACCAATAATATACAACTGATTTAACTTAATTCATCATTTATGCATGTTAAGAAGATATTGAATACAATTATTATGTTAGTGTGAGAAAAATTATTTTCATCATTTAAACAAATATTATATTTTATTTTAACATTAATGAATATATTTTTAATTGATAGATATCATACACACGGCACGTATACTAAAACTAGTACCATATAAAATAAGACAAAGGGAGTAACTAATATTTAAAATCTCATGCGAGCTTGCAAAAATCTTTATTCTTTATAACATATCATACTATATTATAAGCATGAACACTTTTAGGTGAAGTTAGTTTATTAAAATGTCCTTCAAAAGCTAAATGACCAAATTATCCTCTAATTAATATTAAAATTACTTCCCATTAAATGATATTTTGTACATTAATGAAAGTAATAATTCCAATAATGGATGTTGTCATACATATAAGAGAAATTGATGTCTCTTTATATGATTTATTCCACCAGCTAATTACAAATTAATTAGTCACAAAAGAATGTTAACAGTAGCCAAATACAACTTAACGTAGCCCTTTACATTATTTGAGTGCATGTTTAGTTCTTTTGTTTAAAGTGTCAACTTTAGAACTTTGGGGGTCAAAGTATAGTTTTCAGCGGGTCCTTTAACTAGGCAAGCACATGTATTGTCCACCGCCCAAAATTAAACGTGAGTTCTTAAAACTTCTTATTACTAAAGTGTCCCTAAAAATTTTGGACCTTTTTACCCTTTCAAAAACCATATTAATTGTACATTAATATTGTACAGAAAGGTAATAATACTCATAACTATGACAATGTTTTTTTAGCTTCTCCTACTTCCTTCCCATACGAATGAATTTACGATATACAATGTATTCGGTTCTTTTGGTATTTGTATTAGTTATTTAATTTGTTGGGATTTAATGCACAATGTGTGTGGTTCTCAACATTGGAATGGTACATAGTATTCTTCAGAATCCGAACAGACATTAAGGCCTCATTTGTTTGCACTTAATGGAGGTCTGAATCTTAATCATTCAGATCTCAGACATTTAGTGCGTTTGTTTTTAAAGTCTGAATCTTAATTATTCAAATCTTAATCATTAATTGTGTTTGTTTTTTTTACTTCACAACTACTTAATGGGTCTGAATATGTCTGTATGATTAAGATCTATAACAGAGACTTAATTTCATTAAGATGTTATCACATATTCATTATTAATTGCTGCCACCGTCTACCATTATCAACTACTACCATGCCACCACCGTCAACATACTCAACCACCACCACCCACCACCACTACCATCACGCCACTATCATTCTCAATCATAGCCTCCATTATCGACCATCCCCACCACTCCGACCACCATCATTCTGACACACAATCAACACGCATCCGCCTCAACTACCACAACTGGCCACCCTATCACCATCAACAACCACAACGGACACTGCCTATCATTATAACCTACCACCACCCACCCACCACTTTCCTCAATCACAACTACTGCCATCACCCGACATTATTAACTATCACCACCCACCACCACCATCTTCAATCATAATTGTCACCACTACCAATCACTACTAGCTACTAGCATGGACCACCATCATCAACCAAAACTACCACCAACCACCGTCTCTAGTCGGCATTCACTCGTTAGCCATCACCACCAACAACTATCATATTTTTAAAAAGTATACATTTTATTAATAAAATATTAGATTAGTTAGTATTTCATTTGAATTTTACGTTTATTAATTTTTAAATAAAGATAAATTTTATATATTCAGATGTTAAAAATCAAACAGTCTTAATTATTTCTGTTCAGAACTTAATACACATCTTAATATATTCAGATATGTATTCAGATTTAGATGTCTTAATCTTAATGCACATCTTGATATTCAGATGTGTATTCAGATTCAGACGTCTTAATCTTAAAAAAAACAAATGAGGCCTAACTGTCCTAGTGAAGTGGTTTTCATTTGTTAAGTTAATCATAGTTTTCTCATTTGTTAAATTAATCAATGTTAAAAAGGTGTTTATATCGTTTTTTAATTATATATCCCACTTAAATAGTTAATAAAAGTTACCGTTTCATGTTCACAGTAATTCCACTTAAAATCAGTTACATAAACACAAATTGTTTTGTCCAATAAATGAGTGTTGGAATTGTCAAATGAGAAATGTAAAAACTGAAAAGGAGGGTACCGAAAAGAAGAGCTCTAGCCTCCCATGGACAAGCCAGTTTTAAAGCAAATTATAAGGTTCAAATTGATCAATTCATATGAAGCCATGAAGTGTTCTAGCCTCATGTCTTTTTGCTTCTGCCATCCCCAACCTAATTTTAATCAGTTAATATCCCATGAGGCAAAAGCAAAATTTGATTTAAGAAAGGTATTCTAGCTTGGTGAGTTCCATCTTTGTGCTCTTTGGAGATTTTAATTTTCATGTTTTACAATTCTTTGTGAATTTTACCAAATTAATTTGTATTTTTGTATTTTTTCTTGCAAAGTATTATTAGGCACAAAAATGCATTGTCTTTGTGAGGCTTCTTTGCTTCGCGCTTACATCTTCACATACTATTCTATTGATTCAGTGATGGTATAATTTATAGATAACAAATTTATCTCTAAGTTAATCTAAATTTATGTTGAGATTTTTAAGTTTGCTTTACATTTAAAAAAAATATATCACGGTACACAGCAGAACTTGAAATCCAATAGATATATCAAACCTAACTTTACTTTTATCTTTTCATGATCATCCTTTTCGTAAACTTGACCTCTTGGATTTCAATTAAAATGTATCTGTAATTCTTTGCTTAAAATATAGTCTTGAGAGAAAGGATTGTTATTGCTAAGAGACCGGGAATAATGATGAGTAAACAAAAGCATGAGTTATATCGTGGACAAACAAAAGAAATGAGGGATCATTCTTTTGCATTGAATTTTTTGATAATTTTGGACAAAAAAAGTAGTTAGGCTAGCTTAGTTTTTATTTTCTTCAAGAACTTCTATACTGTATGTCTTAGTGAAAAGAGTTCATTACAAGATAAATTATATAATAATTTATAATTGATACATAAATTATTTTCTCTTGTATACAAACCAAACTACTCGTACAAAAAAGGAAAGAAAACAACATCTAATAATCTCTTTAGCAAATTTGAAGTATTGTCAACACGACATGATTTTCTTTGTATATTAACATGTTATTTTGAAGCTTCACATATTTATATGAGAAATACGTGAAACACACGTATCCAAAAACTAATATATTAATATAGAACAACACAAATACATGATAGGCAAGACCGGTTGTAGCTCTTAAGCTGCAAATTTATTCGAACCTAATATATATATATATATATATATATATATATATATATATATATATATATATATATATATATATATATATATATATACAAATCACTAAACTTTCGATAATATTATATTTGATCTCATAATTTTTAGAGAAATTTTCAGAAACTGCTATGTTCTAGTGATTATTAGTTTGCTATAGCTATCATTTACTAAATTACTTCCTACAACTATGTTTTCAGTTGTTATAAATTGTATTCGATGTATTTTTGCTACTGTTTCATGAATAGATTAGCAAAACTCACCGAAAAATAAGGGAGTCCAGCTAAGTAGAGAATGTCTTCAACTGTATTCATGAATACAATAACGAAATTTGAGGAAAAAAAGGTCTTCAGCTGTCTAAAAATAGTAAGTGAATCAATTAACGCGATAGACTCCTAATATAACTCAACAAACTCAATTATAACACACTAAATTTTTATTTTCAGTTATAAAAAAATTTTCAACAGAAAAACGTCTGAAAAACAGAGCAATCTTCAGAGATACAATCCAATTCTTTTTTAATGGTATCATTACTAAAATATTTTTTAGTGGTATCTTTACAAATATATTTATATATTAAAATTATATAATTACATTAAATACATAAAAATACATTGAATACATGAAGTATAGCAGATCATCTGTAGTGCAAAAACATATGAATACATATTGCAAATATATTTGAATACATATATACATCTAAATACATAAATTATATTAATTAAATTACACATATAGATACATTCATGGTATATAGCGAGACAGTGAATACAATGATGTACATGAAATACAACCAGATATATTGAAATACAATGGGGTGAAAAAGAGACAATGAATACAATGAAATACATAAAATATAACGAGATACATTGAAATACAATGAAAAAAAAGGTAACAGACTCTTCAAGTTGCTCAGCCCCAAACTCCGTCGTCTTTGTTCAAGAACAATCCTAATGTCGTCTCATCGAGAGGGTCGCGATTCTGACTCGAAACTCGTAAAATTTGGCGCAAAAACGAAAAAAATTCCCCCAAAATTTCACTATAATTTCATTCGCAAATCCCTCCAATTTATATTTCAAATGTACAACCCTCAAAAATTTCCCTCAATTTACCTTTCAATGGTAGATTTTGAACTTACATCTTTCTCTCTAGGGCTTGATTTTGACATTCATTAAGAGCCCCAGCCCACTAACAATGAAAATTTCGTGAGACAATGAGATAAAGCAGTGGAGAATCGTAGTTGTATTCATGGAGAAAGACTGGTGTTGAGAGACAGAGGGTGGAGGAAAATCTGAAAGAATGAGAAAGAAAAATAATACAAAGCGTATTTTATGGCTTAAGGGTAGGAGGTGACCATAAATAGATATTTGGCCATAAAAATCAAAAGGTAGCTATGAAATATAATTTTTTAAAAGGGCATTTATTTAAAATAAATTAGGTATCATCCTTTGCTATAAAAGGTAAAAATTCCTAATTTTAAAATTACAACACGTTAGTAAACACTAAGAGCCCAACAAATTGAGCACCAGACTCTATAAAACCTTGAATCTACTTCTAAGTCTATTTTGCTGGAGAATAAACCCCTCCATTAAATAATCCTACACATTAATTGTTTAGCTGTAAAATTGTAAAGTTGAATTTGTAACGCGGTTTATAGATATGTGGATTAAATAGAACCGATAAAATAAGGTAATGAAGAACAAAACGATTAAAATAAGAAAAATTAAAAAAATAATAAGCCCCAGCTTCAAAATATTTTTTTCGGAACAAGAATGATTGAAATATCTCGAGCACACTTGTATAAAGCTTAAAATAACGAGAGAAATAATATTAGTCTTTTGCTCTTTATATTTCTTAATGTCTTACAATAAAATGAAAGCCGCTAGTTATACTAGAGCTATGGGTTGTATGACCTATAGATCATGTCCCCTTATTTACCAATATTTATGATATAATAAAAATTAATTAAAAGGTGATAAAAAATAATAAAAGGTAATAAAGCCTAATGAAGACTAATAAAGACTGGAGGAACCTTAAGATCTTTTGTAACTTTTCAATAATGGTCATATCTTGAATTGCTTCTTATCCGGTCATAGGTTCGTATCTGGTGTCACCATGATTGAGTCACTGCCAACTGTTCATCCTTCACAGGTGTCGCTTCATATGTCACCTAACTCTTGAGACCAATTTTTATCGTATGCAGACAGTCCTTCAACTTTCTTGTTACTCATTGTGATGTGACCGGAAAGTGTAAGATTTTATTCTTTCCACTTTTGTTATTAGCTTATTAAAAAACTTGCCGGAAAAATCCAATCGGGATAAAAATCGGACAAAAAAAAAGAGAGTGCAGAACTTAGGAATTCAGATGACAACTCCACCACTTATTATTCTTTTATCAATGATTGATTGGTGCTGAAGAAGTACAACCATCACAAAAACCTTAATCTCATATTCTTTGGGTTCACCAAGAAACTTTTCTTTGAGATTTGACTTTTAGATTTTTTGTTATACCCCAAAACTTTTCTTTGAGTTTTGACTTTTGGATTTTCGGTTATACCCGGAAACTTTTCTTTGAGTTTTACTCTTAAATTTTTAGTTATACCCCAAAACTTTTCTAATCTCACAGCCTTAGAGATCCAGATGACTCGAAATTTTATACCTTTAGTTTTGATAAAGTCTATCCCGTTAACTTTACTATGCCAAAATAAGGCATCCAGCTTTTAGCCATTTGACTAGATGGCTTTATAAAAGATGGCTCTTATGTTTATGGTGCTTATGAAGAGGATGTCTCATGTTCCTCCGAGCACAATTATTTATATTTGTAATCCTTATTTGCTCTTAAGTACGAGAAAATTTTAAGAATAATTTTGTTCATTCAGATATATACGAGGATGTTTTAGAAGGTGCAAGTTTTACTTGATTCCGTTCCTTGAAGGTACACAAGGGTTTATAACTTTTCATATAAGACAACTTATAGAAAATGAACAAAAATACCTTGCATGAGAATTGTGGTCGGGCTGACATTTATTGGGTCCAATCGGTTCTTAATTCTAATTCCTTCTATTTTTTTTTTCTCTGGGCTGATCTAGCAGTCTCTAGTCCTTTATCTGGCAGTCCCTAGTCTTTTTTATTTATTCTAGAGCCAGTTCAGGCTATCTCCAATATCCTGTACGGATTGTTCCTGAGCCATCTTCAGATATTTTCGGTGCTGCTTTGATACAACATTCCCAACGTTCGTATACATTACTAGTTATTTTTGGGTGACTCGTTGTCGGACCGTCCCTGTCTCCTGGCAGTCCGTGATCATAATTGGTATGGTTCAAACCTCTATCTGGAATGCCTCTAATAAAATTTTAGTTGACTTTGCTTCTGGGATGTAGAAGTTGTAGATTTAATTATCTGGTCATCTTCTACATGAATCTTTGACTTGTACTAGTTATGAACATATGCCCGCGTTGTTGCTTGAAATTCCTAACAAACCCTCCTTCAACTTCCTTAAGGCATCAAAGCTTGAGGGATTGAGACCCTTGGAAAATTCTTTCACTGTTCATTCATCTAGTACTACAAGCAATAACATTCTCTTTTTTTGGAACCGGATCACGAACTCTCATAGCAACTCTGAGTCTCCTTGAAAGATTCTGAAAATATCTATTTTCTAGCTTGAAATTTCCTTGCTCCAGCGTGAGCTTTGATGAATGAATCTGCAAGCATTTCAAAAGAATCAACTGAGTGTTCAGGTAACACTGAGTACCATGTTAAATCCCCTTTTGTTAGGGTTTCACCGAATTTCTTTAGCAAGACAAATTTGATCTCGTGCAGTGCCAAATCATTTCCCTTTACAGTCATAGTGTAAGTTGTTATATGCTCTTGTGGATATAAAGTTCCTTCATACTTTGGAATATCGGACATCTTGAATCTCTGTGGAATCAATTTTAAGGTCGCACTTGGTTTGAACGGCGACTGTGTATATTTTTTTGTATCCGACCTCTTCAATACTTGTGGTGCTCCTAGGATTTGATCCATTCGTACATGGAATTATTTAGAATTTTGATCCATTCATGTCACGATCCAAAATTCACTTGTCGTGATGGTACCTAACTCGACCCACTATGTAATCCAACTAACAGTTAATACAATACAAATGAAATTTATAGAGAAACAATAAGGAATTATCTGAACATTTACATATTAACCCAGGGACTGGTAGTACGAATCATGAGCTTCTAAGACTTGAAATTTAAAAAGCTGGTATAAACAATTACACGATCTATTTGAAAGTTACATAAACAGATTAGCAACATCTAAAGCCACCAAGGACAAATGACAGCTATATCTAGAATGCACAAACATCTTCAGAGTCATCTCCCGGCATCATCAGTAGCTCCGCTCCAAAAAATCTGCACGTAAGGTGCATAAGTGTAGTATGAGACAACCGACTCCATGTACCCAGTAAGTATCAGTGACGAGGCTTTTCAGTTAAAAGATACTCACTGATAAAACTTGCACCATAACCAACATTAGAACTATACCACTATATAACAGGAAAGAATACGTGAAACGAATATGCAAAAAATAACTGGGTGCTAGCAGAGATCACAATTTAGCATATTCAAATACATCGACCAATCTTTGCTTTTAGAATGGAAACCAATAAACCACGACAGTAACTCCATAACTTTCATAGCATGAGGAATGTACTCAGATATCAAGTCAATTATACGGAAACACCCTTCTTGATTTTATCTCATCCTCACCTAATATACGTATTAACAGTACCAACCGGATGAAAATAATACCGATAACAGGAATTACAAAGTAGGAAATACGCAAGTAGCGCTAATGATAGAGGATATACATGTGGGCTACAGTAATAGACTGGGTGGAAGGCATAAGAGTAGTGACAGCAATTGAAATACACGAAATATCAATTTCAACTAACTAGCATAGGGGAGGCCTAGATATATGCATAACAAATAAGAAGGGAACACGTGATCTTTACAAATTAACAAGTAGAGGCATGAGTGAATAACATGTAGAAAGCTTGTACTAAAGTGCAACAGAGTAGATACGACATGCATGTAATTCTAATAATAGGAAGTAGGCATGTTATTTGCAAGTTAAGCAAGTAGAAGGTATGAGCAACACAACAACAATTGAGTTAGAGATCAAAGACAGGACAATAACAACAAGTCATATCAGATCTATAAGTACGACAATAAGAGCTCAAGGTAAAGGCATGCACGTGTACATAGGGTTTAGATATCACAACATAATGCATGTCCTTCATCCTCGCCTGCACGGAAACACCCAGCGTGCCATGAACTCACGATAATATAAAAGCATAACAATATGAATGAAATGACACGAGATCACCCTTCGTACTTTACAGTCACATAACATGGCACGACATCACCCTTCGTGCTTTACACTCTCATGACATGACACTGTTTCACCCTTCGTGCCTTTGCTCTCAAATGATATGGCACGACATCACCCTTCGAGCTTTACACTCACATAACATGGCACAACATCACCCTTCGTGCTTTACACTCTCACAACATGGCACAACATCACCCTTCATGCATTACTCTTTCTTACCAAGAATATGTGATGATAGGCTATAATTACGTATTTTAGTCGATTATTACACTCTAATTTTGTTGCATATTAGTTGAGTTTGCGCTTTAATCGCTAGTGTTTTGCACTAACGATGTGTTTTATGCCTTGTAGGAGTGATTTCGAACTATATAGATATTATTGAATGAATTCAAGTGATTTGGAGCTTTGAAGTCTGAGTAAAAGCCCAAGGAATTAATCCGGGATCGTATTCGAAAATCAACGGATGATAGAGCAACAAAACAAAGAATAGAGTAGGCATATTGCGCGCGGTCTAGTAAAATGCATATTACTTTTTGCTCAGAACTCCATTTGGTCTCTACAAAATATAGTTGGGAAGCTAACTCATAGAACTACAACTTTTTGGTTAAACGTTTTTCCAATTTCCAAAAGGAACAGGGTGAAAAACGCAGTAGAAGCCTCAATCGCGAACAGAAATCGTAGCCTTGCAATGTACCGCACCCGTACCGCAGTTGACCATGGCCGCGGCCATCCAGACCTGAAAAATTTATCCATTTTTGCTTAGGAGAAGGTATAATTGTTTGGTCACGACCCTACTTGGTATATATATATGGAAAAATGGTATTTTAAGAGGTTAGATGCACTTTTGACATAATTTAGACCTAAGGAGGCAGAGGAGACCAATTTTTGACACAAATTTGACCTAAGGAGGCAGAGACACAATAGGAGCAAGGAAGAGAATTCTTCTACGAGTTTTTCCTTCTTCTTCTTATTTTTTCATTGTTAGTTATGACTTTTAGTATTGTAGTTTTACATACTATTATGAGTAGCTAATTTGTTATCTAGGATTTTGATGGAACCTTTTGTAGGATAAATTCTTGCTATGTTTATATAATTGAGCCGTTCGATTTCTCTACTTGTTCAACCACGTGTTTATTGTTGTTGACTGAATGGCCATCGATTGACTATGCCTATTTATTATGTGTTGCTTGATAAAGGATACATATTTAGGTGGTTGTTGAACAACGTCACTCTTAACATATGTGAGAAATCAATACAGCGAGTTTAAAGGTAGATTTAGAAATAACAAGGCCTTGACGTGGTCATAATGAGCGGTTAGATAAAGCCAACTAGCGTAGTTCGAGAGAATATGAATAGTAAATTATTGTAGTTGCTCGAGAGAGAATTACAGCACCTAAAGTGATCATGATCGGTAGAGAATACATTGACGAAATTATAGGGAACATAGCTAGAAGGATTCCGAGAAATTGGGAAAATCATAACTCTAGACCTCCTTAATTTAGTTTCCAACCCTTTGTCTCGTTAGTTGAAAATTTTAACACTTTGTAGTATTTGCTAGTTAATTAATTAGAAATATAAATTTCAATCTTTACAATTTAGAAAATTATTCAAACTTGTCTTTTTGGTGATATTAAATAGATATAGCTAAGCTTTAGTTCTCTATGGGATTCGATTCTAGAATTTTAGACCGGATTATATTTGCAGCGACTGCTTATCCTTTTTAGGACTAGAGTTGTGTGTGATCAAATTTTGGCGCCGTTGCCGGGGAACTAGCGGTGTAGTTGTGGCTGTATATATCGCTAGGGTTCAAGTTTGAGCTTTTATTTTATTTTGTTTTTTTAGTATTTTTTTTATAACTGATGATTTGAGAAACATGACATCTTGGAATTATGGGAATTTAGGTGTAGATAATTCTACTATTGATCCTCATATTGTTAAGGAAACCACCCGTATCAAAATTATCAAAATATTCCCGAGATTGAGTTATGTGCACCAACTCAATCTTATTTGTAGAATGTGTGTGATGTGTGTGGTGGTAAAAATGAGCACTTTAATGGTTGTGCTTATATTTCTTATCTTCCTCCAACCTCTCACTATGATGGTTCTACCTTTATTTTGAAGTTAATAGGAACAAAAAACCTGGGGATGCAGACCTGAAGAAGATCAAGGATTTGTTAAAGTGCCTTCTGGAACAAAATAATGAGAAACAATTGCAGATAGTGAGGCAAGAGGCAACTATTCGCAACTTGGAGGCTCATATGAGTCAAGTGGTTGGAGTTGTTAATGCTCAACAAGCCAATATTGGGGATAGTAGACAAGAAGAGCGTGAATTTGAGGTGTTAATTAAGGAGGTCATAGTAGAACATCAACAACCTAGCCAACTACAATTTGAGGATGTCGATGTTGAAGAAGTGAGACTAGAGTCAGCCAAGGACTTTAAGGATACAAATTTTGTTGATTCTAATATCATTGATGTTGAGGATGTTGAAAGTCATGAAGTTCATGTGTTTGAGCGCATTAGTCCTCACTCCAAACATTTTTCAACATTGAGCTTGGATGATGATATGGAAATAGAGTTATCCGAGCCGATTGAGGAGTCAAGGAATGAGGAAAAAGGTGCCTACAGTCTGGAATTTTTCTTGCCAGAAAGACAGGACTACATACCTCATCTAAAATCCAAGAAGTGTAAAATAGTACAATGATTCCTTGGGCCAATTATATTTGTTCCACCACCCCTGGAGCATAACCGAATGCTTGAAGCCAAATTAGGGGCTCAATTCATAAGTTCAAGGTGGAGGCAAAAAGTGATTCGCGTCGTGCCGCGACGTTAAATCAAACGCTTGTTGGGAGGCAACCCAGCTTTATTATTATTATTTTTTATTTTAATTTACTTTATTTTATTATTTATTATTATATTTTTTTTAGTGTCGATTTTTGATTTTTGTAGGAGCATGGAAAGCAAAGGTATTGGAAGGATGCAACAGCAAACCAAATGGTTGGAACTAAGTGTGAGGTACCCGCACGAAGGACCAAACTTGGGAGAAGTCTGAGTACCCCATGAATTGTTAGTGCTTTGGCCTTTGGCCTACCAGGGAGTCGTTTTTACCCTTTTATTAGTTATAGTATGCATATGGGACAATGCACAATTTTAAGTGTCGGTCGAGGAGATTATTTGGGTGACTTTCTATGCTATTTTAGTTGTGTTAGTTTAATTGAATAATTTGTTTTTAAAAAAAAAAAAGAAAAAATTGGACTTTTCCCGACGATGGATCTATTAGACAATTTTCTTAAGGGATTTAAGTCTAAAGAAAAAAAAACAAAAAAAGATTTTATTTTGTTAGGTAGTGTAGCAATTACCCGTTGGTTTTTCTTTAAACCACGATTCTTTTCCAAGGGTTTTGTTTGAACCGGGTATAGTTAGTTTTTTTAGAGTAGGAGCCATTGTGTTGTGTTTTGAATTGAAGCAATATCTCTTGACTTTGTTATGCCTTGAGAACAGTGAGTACTTTGGTTGTGACGCTTAGGCTCAGTTTTTGACTCTTGTATAAGTACCTTAAATTGTATAATCTTAACTTTGCTTAACTGCTTTGACTAGAGTGTCTTGATGAAACCAATCCTGAGTGAGTTATGTGCCATGTTTGTGTAAGGTTTTGTGTTATTCTGTGCGTGCATTTGATGTCTAGAACTTGTCTCATGTGGATGCAAAGCGAAATAGTAGTTTTATTCAGTCTTGGAAGTGATATAGGCGTTCTTTGTTGAGCCAGATATGTATATTTTACCCGCCTAATTATTATGTATCGTAGTTAACCTCTTTGAGCCTGTAATCCTATTTCTTTGGCAACCACATTACAAGCTTTACCCATTTGTTTGAATTAACCATCTATTTGAACCATTGTAACCTCTCATGAGCGCTTGAATTGTTTATGAACTTTTTAAAGGTTCAAGTGTGGGGTGGTTGGTATGGCTTTTGAGTGGAACTAATTAAATAAGGAGAAAGGTGCACTGTTTTGAAAAAGTAAGAGCCACTTGAACTGGAAAAAAAATAGTTGGATTGTTATGGAAAAAAATTTCTTGATAAGTGGTGGCTCTTGATGTAAGTGTGCTTAAAGAAGAATGGGTAATATACATTAATGTGAAGGTGGAGTTTGGTTTGACATAAGTATGGAATTTTAATGTTAAAGTATATGTATTAAAGTGCTTAGGGAGGTGTAGTCACTCTTTTATCTAAATACATCATACCTGTCCCGTAACCTACATTACAACCAAATAAAGTACTAATTGATCCTAGATTGAATGAGCTCGATTAGTGGAGTAGTACACAAAGGGAAAGCTTATGGTGCATCTTTTGTGGCATATGAATGTTATTTTTGAGAATGAGTGAATTCTTTCTATCTTGAGTTCCTACGTGTTCTTAAATTTTAATGTGTGGAACTACTCTCTTTTGTTATGTGTAGGGGCACTTGATTCATGAAGGAAAGGTAATGTCAGTGACCTCTATGTTAGAGTAAGTAGGTGAATTGTGAATAATGTGTGGTACTTGTGAGTAAAATCTTAAGGTGAAGATGTTACGCTTTTGTGCTTAGTCTATTTTAAATACTCTTGGTGTAATGAGTTAGGAGAATTGTTTAAAAAAAGGTCGTGTCTATAAAAAAAGTGCAGTTTGATTGCTCGGGGACGAGCAATGATTTAAGTGTGGGGTGTTAATGATAGGCTATAATTACGTATTTTAGTTGATTATTACACTCTAATTTTGTTGCACTTTAGTTGAGTTTGGGCTTTAATCGCTAGTCTTTTGCACTAATGGTGTGTTTTATGCCTTATAGGAGTGATTCCGAGTTATATAGATGTTATGGAATGAATTCAATAATTTGGAGCATTGAAGTCTGAGTAAAAGCCCAAGGAATTAAGCCGGGATCGTATTCGGGGATCAATGGATGATAGAGCAACAAAATAAAAAATCGAGTAGGCATATCGTTTACTTTCTAGTAAAATGCACATAACTTTCACTCAGAACTCCATTTGGGCTACACAATATATGGTTGGAAAGCTAACTCAAAGGGTTATAACTGTCATATTTTACATTTTTCCAAATTCCAAACGGAACAGGGTGAGAAATGCGATCGAAGCCGCGACTGTGGACCCGATACGGACAGAAACAGTAGCCTTGCAATGTAATGCGCCCTTACCGTGGTTAACCGCGGCCGCGACCATCCAGACCTGAAAAAATTATCCTTTTTCGCGTAGGAGAAGGTATAATTGCTTGGACCCGACCCTACTTGGTATATATACATGGAAAAACGGTATTTTAAGAGGTTGGAAACACTTTTCACATAATTTAGACCTAAGGAGTCAGCGGAGACCAATTTTTAACACAAATTCGACCTAAGGAGGATAAGACACAATAGGAGCAAGGCAGAGAATTCTTCTACGAGTTTTTCCTTCCTCTTCCTATTTTTTCATTGTTGTTTATGACTTTTAGTATTGTAGTTTTACATACTATTATGAATAGCTAATTTGTTATCTAGGGATTTGATGGAACCTTTTGTAAGATAAATTCTTGTTATATTTTTATATAATTGAGCCGTTCGATTTCTCTACTTGTTCAACTACGTGTTTATTGTTGTTGATTGAATGGCCATCGATTAACTGTGCCTATTTATTATGTGTTTCTTGAGAAAGGATACATATTTAGGTGGTTGTTGAACAACGTCACTCCTAACATATGTGAGATATCAATACAGCATGTTTAAAGGTAGGTTTAGAAATAACAAAGCCTTGACATGGTCATAATGAGTGGTTAGATAAAGTCAACTAGCGTAGTTCGAGGGAATATGTCTAGTAAATTGTTGTAGTTGCTCGAGAGAGAATTACGACACCTAAAGTGCTCACAATCAGTAGAGAATACATTGGCGAAACTCTAGTCCTAAAAAGGATAAGCGGTCGTTGCAAATATAATCCGGTCTAAAAGCCCGGAGTCGAATTCCACAGAGAACTAAGGCTTAGTTATATCTGTTTAATATCACTAAGAAGACAAGATTGAATAATTTTCAAATTATAAAGATTTAGATTTATATTTTTAACTAATTAACTAGAAAATACTACAAAGCGGTAAAATTATCAACTAACGAGACAAAGGGTTGGAGACTAAATTAAGGAGATCTAGAGTTATGATTTCCCCATTATCGTAATCTTTCTAGCTATGTTCCCTATAATTTTGCCAATGTATTCTCTACTGATCGGAAGCACTTTAGGTGTCGTAATTCTCTCTCGAGCAACTATAATAATTTACTAGACATATTCTCTCAAACTACGCTAGTTGGCTTTATCTAATCGCTCATTATGATCACGTCAAGGCTTTGTTATTTCTAAATCTACCTTTAAACACGCTGTATTGATTTCTCACATACGTTAGGAGTGATGTTTTACAACAACCACCTAAATATGTATCATTTCTCAAGTAACACATAACAAATAGGCACAGTCAATCAATGGCCATTCAATCAACAATAATAAACACGTAGTTGAGCAAGGAGAGAAATCCAATGACTCAATTATATAACAATATAACAAGAATTTATCCTACAAAAGGTTCCATCAATACCCTAGATAACAAATTAGCTATTCATAATAGTATGTAAAACTAAAATACTAAAAGTCATAACCAACAATGAAAAAATAGGAAGAGGAAGGAAAAACTCGTACAACAATTCTCTGCCTTGCTCCTATTGTGTCTCTGCCTCCTTAGGTCAATTTTGTGTCAAAAATTGCTCTCCTCTGCCTCCTTTGGTCGAATTTGTGTCAAAAATTGCTCTCCTTTGCCTCCTTAGGTCTAAATTATATCAAAAGTATGTCCAACCTCTTAAAATACCATTTTCCCATGTATATATACCAAGTAGGGTCTGGCCCAAATAATTATACCTTCTCCTATGCAAAAAAGGACAATTTTTTTAAGTCTAGGCGGCCGCATACAACCGCGGTACGGGCGTGGTACATTGCAAGGCTACTGTTTCTGTCTGTGTCAAGTCCGCGGTTGTGGCTTCGACTGTATTTTTTATCCTGTTCCGTTTGGAATTTGGAAACACGTAAAGCATTAAAGTTGTAGCTCTTTGAGTTAGATTTCCAAACATATATTGTGAAACCCAAATGGAGTTCTGAGAGAAAGGTTATGTGCATTTTACTAGATAGTGCGCAATATACCTACTCGATTCTTTGTTTTGCTGCTCTATCATCCGTTGATCCCCGAATACGATTTCGGGTTAATTCCTTGGACTTTTACTCAGAATTCAAAGATCCAAATCACTTGAATTCATTTCATAACATCTATATAGCTCGGAATCACTCCTACAAGGCATAAAATACACTGTTAGTGAAAAACACTAGCGATTAAAGCGTAAACTCAACTAAAGTGCAACAAAATTAGAGTGTAATAATCAACTAAAATACGTAATTATAGCCTATCATCAATATGTATATCAATGACAAATAAGGTAAGAAGCATAAATAACATCAAGGAGAGTTTTTAAACGGATATTCCCAATGAATCTCAATTACAACTTCTAAGCCAACAGTAGTTCAATAAATCCTTAAGAATCTTATTATTCAAGTGTTTCAACAAAATCTCACAAATGATCTACAACACGAGTATAGAATCTAGTATCTCAAGAATATCGGCCATATCAATATATTAGTGATTAAGCATAGTGAAGACCGAATTAGGCACATCAATATTTTCTCAAAATTCTATCAAATTTGATCAAGTTATAATAAACTACGCCTTTGTTTCTAACACTTAATTTTATATTCTTAGAATCTATGAGTCAAGTAAGGCAAGCACCAAGAAGGTCACATAATTCTACAAGACATAATTTATAATATAATTTATCCCTAAGTATATGCTCGTCAACTCATATATGTATCACCCTCACATATAGCAAACAATGTCAAATAGTAGAAAAAATTCCCTCAACAAAGCTAGGCAAGACGCTTACCTCAATTCGACTAACACAATACTTAGTTTAGCTTTTTCCTTTACAAATTCACCTTCGCTCGGCTCAATCCTGCCAGAGACGACTTGAATACATCACACAATGCAAGAGAAAATAATTTCAATTAATAAATCTTTAATTTTTATACAATTTCTAAAAAGTTAACCCTCGGGCCCGCCCGATCAAAACCTAGGTCCAAGATTAGGTCTTGACTACCCATAGTCCCATGAGTCCATATACGTATTTTATTTTCAAATCCGAGTCCTATTCGACTCTCAAATCCCAAATTTTCACTTTTCAAAGTATTGACAAAATCCCCAAATTTTCCCTAGATTCTCATGAATGTCATGTTAAATCTTATGTATAATTATGAAATATAATTAAGAATTGATTAGAGGTACTTATTCAATGATTTGGTATGAAAATCCCTTCACAAAATTTCCTCCCATCGAAGTTAGGGTTCAAAATATAGCAAAATGAAGCTAAGTCTCGGAATTCTCTGATATATGAAGGCTGCAAATGTCGCATTTGTGACATGGGGTTTGCAAATGCGGACAATATATCCCAAAAAGTGAACCAGGACACTTCTTGTTAAGGTCGCATTTGCGACCCAATACTTCGCAAATGCGAAGACATTATCTCGCAAAAGCAAACAACCCCACTTCGCAAATGCGAGGGGTTTCTTCAGAAATGCGAATTTTCCCCAGCAGCCCAACTTTTGCAAATGCGATGGTTGCTTCGCAATAGCGACTGTTGCAAATGCGATGACACCAGTACCAACACTTAAAAGTCATGAAAAATCATTTTGAAACCAATCAGAAACCCATAGAAGCCCCCGAGGCTCCAAACCAACCATGGACCCAGGTCCAAAAACACAACACAAACTGAATTGCGCGATTAAAACATCAAAATAACCTCTGAGAGCATGAATTAGATGCCAAAACGCATGAGGATCAAAGTAAGCTTCAACAACTTCTAGAATCGCAACCAAGTATCCGAACTATATCAAACCAACTTCAAATGGCACCAAATTTTGCAAACAAGTTCTATATGAAAAAATGAACCTATTCGAGGCTTTAAATCACAAATAAAAACTATAAAATAATGAATCACACCTCAAGTCAAATCAATGAACTTTAAAACTCCAAACTTCTACAACTGATGCCATAACCTATTGTGATAATCCAAACAGTCATCACTTGTTTTAGAAAAAACTCAGTGTTCTGTGGCCTAAAAACCTCCTTTTTACCTCACCTCGATTTGCTTGCGCAGTCCGGGCGCGTAGCCCAAAAGCTATTATATGAAAATCTGTGAAAGAAAATAATGAATTTTGTCTTTAAAATGAATTTAAATTGACTTTGGTCAACATTTTTAGAAAATAGACCCGGAACCGTGTTCCTCAATCCCGAGAGATCCGTAAGAAAATATGGAACTTGGGCGTATGCTCAGAATCTAATTTCGAGGTCCCTAGCTCGAAAAATAAATTTTTAAAGAAAATTATTTTCTAAAAAATGCATGAGTTTTTGAAAATGAAATGTGTTTGAAATTTAATGCTATCAAGCTCTTATCTTAGTTTTAGAGCCCGGTACAGGTCTTATATGTGATTTAAGTTGAGTCTATGAAGTTTGGTAAGAAACGGACTTGAACTGACGTGAATCAGACCTTATTTGAGAAAATTAGAAAAAATTTGATGTTCTTAAGTGATTTTATGAATTTGATCCTAAATTCATAGTTGTTGATATTATTTTGGTGATTTAAATGGACGAACAAGTCTGTATGATGTTTTTGGACTTGCATGCATAGTTGGTTTGGAGCCCCGAGTGCTTGGGTGAGTTTCGGGTTGGTTCCGGTATGTTTTAGGCTTAAAACATAGCTGTTGCAGGTTCAGAGAAGTTGTAGATCTCTGAACTGGCCAATGCGGTCCGCAATGATTTTGTGCTACTGCGATGGGGGCTTTGCGGCCACACTCGATTTTGTGTGGTCCGCGGTGAGGAAGAATCCGCAGGTTCACTCGTCTGATTTTGGATGCCTATATCTTTTGATATACATGGAATTTTGAGATGATTTGAAAAGGAAAGTTGTATCCCTTAGTGTCTAGTTTCCATAAAGTCAAAGAAATCACAATTTGGACACCTATATAAAAAGTTATGGCCAAAATACCAAAACATGTTACCGTAGTCAACATTGTGAGCTCCGCTGCCGCACTCGATTTTGTGCGGTCGCACAGAGGGTCTGAGATAGGTATATTTAAAAGGGATTTTCATTTATTTTTCATTTTTCAAAACTCCAAAAACATAAGAGGGGATTTTTCAAACAACTTTTCTTCTCCAAAACATTAGTAAGTGATTTCTAACTCATTTTCTTTACTCCTTAACTTCTTTTTACAAGATTTCATCCAAGAATCTAGGGTTTTCATGGTGGAATTGGGAATTTTGGGTAAAACCTAAGAATATTGAAATTTGGGGATTTAGACCTCAAATTGAGTTCAGATTCCAAAACCAATTATATATCCGGGCTCAGGGGTGAATGGGTAATTGAGTTTTGGTCCGAATTTCGGGTTTAGACCAAGTGGACCTGGGGTCGATTTTTGACTTTTTGGGAAAAACTTTAGAAAATTTATTTCCATGAATTAGAATTTATTCATTTAGCATTCATTGATACAGTTAAGTAACTTGTGTCTAGATACAAGCAAGTTGGTGGTGGAATCATGAGGTAAAGCGTTAATTGAGGATTTAATTGTGTTCGTGGCATCGAAGTAAGTGTTTGGTCTAACCTTAGCTTGAGGGAGTAAGAGTTGTCTCCTATTTTCTATGTGCTACTTGTTGAGTATGACGTATAGGCATGGTGACGAGTATCTATATGTTGGTGTCAAGCATGCCTGTGAGTCTTATGTTATGATTAATTTAACTCCATTTGTATTGCTCATGTTTAATGTGATGATTGCGATTGTTGAGCAAGGTTTGTGGAAAGAGTAATTGTGTTTGAAAAGTGAAAAGTGTTGGCTCAAGTTGTAAAGTGATTTGTGGAAGTGTAATTGGCAATTTAACATTATAGAGCATTGACTCAAATTGTGAATCGAGTTGTGAAGTAAATATGAAAAAGAGAAGAGGATTATGAAATTGTTCACTTACCGGGATGGTGTTAATTTTAATATTGTACCCTTGCCAGGGTGTTGTTGATATTGATGTTGTTCCCTTGCCGGGATTTTATAGTGATTCTATTTAATTCCTTGCCCTTATTGTTTGTGTTTGTTGTTTGGGTGAGGAAGAATTTTAAAGCACGAAGGGTGATGTCATGTATGATTTTGTGAGAAAGAGTGTAAAAGCACGAAGGGTGATGCTGCGCCGCACGATGTACCATTCCATGCCTTTATATGAGTGATTATGTGAGGTAAAAGCACGAAGGACGATGTCATGCCAATTATACTGATTTTCATAGTGAAGACGAGAGTAAAATCATGAAGGGTGATGTCGTGCAATTGTCCTTGATTTTCCTGATTTTACTGGTAATTGAGTTATGTTGTTCTTTACGCTTACTTACTAATTTCCTGTTGTTACTTGATTTTATTGTGATGTTATTGATTCCCTTGCCCAAATTTCTTTGTGATTGTTGCTTCGGTGAGGAAGAGTGTAGCGCATGAATGGTGATGCCGTGCATTGTTTTGAAGAGAGAGTGTTAAAGCACGAAGGGTGATGCCGTCCATTATTTTGGTGAGAGAATGTTAAAGCACGAAGAGTGATGCCGTGAACTTGTCTTTGATTTCCTGATTTTTATTGTTAAGTGAGTTATGGTTTATCTACATTTAATTGTTTGTTTTCTGTTGATACTTGTTGTACCCCGTAGCATGACCCCCTTCCTATCTTCAATTGAACGGTGATGATCCTTATATTTACTCGTTGTTCTGCTGTTATTATTCGATGTCCCCGTAGCATGTTTCCCCCTCCCATCCTTAGTTGTACATTTCTGTTGGTATTGTTCCGTTGTATATGCTTTAACATCACAGGTTTACTTTGTTAGTCTGTTCCTAGCCTTGTCACTACTTCGCCGAGCTTAGGCTAGGCACTTACCAGCACATGGGGTCAGTTGTGCTGATACTACACTCTGCACTCTTTTTTTGTGCCGATCCAAGTGCTACAGATTTCGAAGGGCAGTGAGACTTTCCGTTCCTTGTTCATCAGGTGACTCGAGCTAGTTCTGCAGGCGTCCGCAAGCCTTGGCGTCTCCCTCTATCTATTTTCCTGTTTCTCTTATGTAATCCTAGAGACAATATTTTGTTATTTCTTTCAGACCCTTATTTGTAGTACTCTTAGACAGTCCGTAAAGTGTGACACCAATCTTAGGTAAATTTGTTATGGAATAGCGTTAGCGGTATTATCAATTTTGACCTTAAATCTTCCGCTTGTTAAATTTTGTTGATTATTAACTATTGGTTTATAACTGTTAACAAATTTAAAAATTGGAAACTAAGCAGATAATTCAGTTGATTGGCTTGCCTAGCTTTTACTAGTAGGCGCCATCACGACTCCCGAGGGTGGGAAATCCGGGTCGTGACAAGTTGGTAACAGAGCTCTAGGTTACATAGGTCTCACAATTCACAGACAAGCTTAGTAGAGTCTAAGGGATCGATACGGAGACATCTATATTTATCCACCAGAGGCTATTGATCGCTGCCAACTCAACCTTACACAATGGTAGGAAGAGCGGATGCTACAGCTTTTACCCGAATAGTGGTATCGGGGTCGATGTTTCCACAGAGAGCTTGGAGTGGAGTTGCGTATCTGTCTAGACTAAGAATACGTTTGTGCTTCTAATTGCACTCCTAACATTTTTGGGTTTTCTTTTATCAACTAAGAATTAAGACTAAATTATGCTAAGAGATATTTTCTAAGTTGTAATTAAGATAGAGAAAGACACTAGGGTCATGGCATCGCCTAGGTGGTTAACTAACGGTTAGAAACTACTAATAATAGATTGACATATTTGGGATCAATATTATAACCGTTGCACAATTGTACCCACTCTCACACCTCTCGGTAGAGAGAGCGATTTTGCCCAATTGACTCTCTCAAGATCAATTGGGTAGGCCAATTAGACCAAGCAACTAGGGTTCAAGTAGGGTGATTACACTCTCGTGGTTTAACCCGTTAATTGGGACTACCATTTCTCATGGGTCTATTCCAATTCCTTGTTAGGTCAATTTTGGGGTCATAGACTCTCTTTCTCAAGAAGAGTCAAAACCCACTAAGCTAGAATCAATGTTTGCAACCACCAATCCTTAATTAAAGCATAAAATTAACCCAAATAACAAACACCCAATATCAATCTATAATTAAGAAGCAATACCCATCAATTACCCACACTAGGGTTGAGCCACAACCCTAGCTAATAGGTTTAACTAGACATAACTAAAGAAGAAATAGCCTAAATAGATGAAGAACTAAGCATATTAATTAATTGCTAAAGTTAAACTACAAGAATCTATGGAAGAATTAATGTTAAAATGCCCAAAATAGGCTAAAACACATTTTCACGAGCGCAACTCTTGTTCAAAATCTAAAACTTGACCTAAAAATGGTAAAATGTCCTATTTATATCAGGCTGTAAAAACTGGACAAAAATACCCCTGCGGGGTCAGCGCGGCCGCGTTGGCTCTTGGACTTGTAAATATCTCTTCTCTGAAGTTGGGCGCGCAGACTGCGCAGAAATGTAGTGCGGACCGCGTATAAATGGAACGTGGCCGCGCTGGCATATTTTTCCAAAAGTCCATCTCTCTGAATCTCATCCACGAGGACCGCACTGATTTGTAGCGCGGCCGTGAGGAACTTTGCTATGAATTTTTAAGTTTCTGAACTTCACAAGCACGTACTGCATATAAATGGAGCGCGGCCGCGCAGAATGTCCTTGAAATGAACCAGTCTCTGAATCTCCTAGCGCGGCCGCGTGGCAAATCAGTGCGGTCTGCACTAGGTCTTCTTGTTCCCCACTTCACTTGGTCTTTGACACTTGGTAGTTTCACTGCGTTTTGAGCCGATCTTTGACATTTATCATCTGGTCGCTCAAACCTGCAATGAAGCGCAACTTATAAGCATTTTGAGACTATTTTGTGGCAATTCATAACAAAAGCAATAGCAAGTAGGGGTATAATCATGTTAAAATCCTAACTTATCAACTGCCTCAAACTTAAACCTTTGCTTGTCCTCAAGAAAACAAAACAAGACCCACCCTTAAAAAGGCATTCCAAGAATTTCCAGCCATCCTAAAGTAACCTCAACAAACATCAATTGAGACTAACAATTACCCTCAATACGAATGCATCATTAACACATTTTAAGCTTTTGAAAACTATGGATCAAGTGTGACACAAGAGCATCAAGGGTTGACTCATTTCATCAAAGATCTTTTCTCAAATACCTTGGTCATTATGGAACCCAAACTCACACATCCTCAAATCTCCCTAAGCGAACCTCACCTTTTAGAGTAATGACATACAAACCGAGGTTGATGGACTTTTCGCTCATTTCTCTCACAAAGAAGGTCACAAGTCCAGCTCTAAGTACCATATGCTTTCCCCTTATGTAAGTATCCACTAATGTAGGTTTCATTCAACTCAAGATCATATGGGCTTTTGTGGAGTCATTGTAAAGGCTTTTGGGTAAGGGTAGGATATGGTTTTGTTCAAGTGGGTTCAATCTTCCCTTAATCACTTCTTTTGTGTCATTTTAGCACACTTTCTTGACTCTTTAGAGTATTCACTTCTGTTTCAAGGGGCTAGAGAGACACACTGTCACTCTTTCTTATGCAATTCAACACATTTCTCCTTTTTCTACTTTTTCCACATCCTTTTTCACTTTTGCTTTCTTTGAATCCCCTTTTTGTTCTTATTCACATTGGTCTTTCTTTTTGTCTTTTCTTTCTTTTCTTTTTCATTGCCTTCCTTTTCTTTTGCTTTTGTACCTTTTTACCACATTGTTTCCTTCCTTGCCTCTCCCCCCAAACTTAGACATTTGTCATATACTCAAGGGATGATTGGGTGCCAAGAGAGGGTCTTATTGAAAATGGGTATAGGCTTGTAGCTTTTGATCTTGAAAGAAAAAAGTTTAAGGATCAAAAGGGGTTCACTAGGGAGTCATTTCATTGGTAGGCTGTGGAATTGTTCAACTTAGCATTTGGATCAAGGAGAGCCTATAATCACTTCTCAAGTCAAATTTCATCTAGGATTTCGCCTCAACAAACATTCGGGGCAAGTTCTAGACCATTGGCACGGGACTTAGACTCATAATTCGAATTCTCACCACACACACTCAAGGATTGCTAAAGACATCGAGTCGAGGGCCCACAATGACCTTAGTTACGATTCAAGCGCACAAACACGACCACATGATGATTGTTTGGTCAACACAAGAGTCTCAAGGACACGACTTTCACCATCCTAAACATAACATTATGTCTTTAACCATGGGATCAAAGGCAAATGTGTTAGGACCAAGTGAAGCTTGCCTGAGGTACCATTAACTACGAAATATCAAAATCAAAAGAAGAAAAATAAAAAATGGACTCAAACCCTTAAGAAGGTTGTCACGCCATCTATCATTGGGAAGAGCCACTGGTTCGCATAATATTCTACCCTAGGAAAGAACCGTGGCATTAAGAAAACCAAGGGCTTATTGAAAATGCCAAACCAAAAAAAAGGCTACGAGCCTAACTACAAAGCTAAAAACGAAAAAGATTTAAAAAAAGTAAGAAAACCGAATGAATATGTACAATGGGGAGTAGAATATACAACGGGGATGAATATATACATAAAGTAGAGAAGTAGCCAAAATGAGAAGTTATATACAGGCCAACTATCAAATCTAAAAACATCAACTAGAAATCAAATATATACAGTCATTCAAATGTATCAAAAATTAAAACAGTAGGTCGCACCCCCATGAATAAGAGCTGGCATTGTCCCTAATGCCAACTACCAAAATAAGCATAAAATAGAGAAAGGATATAGAGTGGCTCCTCAAGCCTGATCCATCTGCATGGGCTGCTCGGTGGTCCCCTGGTTCTCTGTACTAGCGGGAACCTTAGACTGGTTCCCGGCCTACTGCTGCTCTGCTGCTGGGACAGGGGCCGGATCATGGACCGACTGAATATCTAGTGGAGCACTGGAGGTACCCTCCTGAACCTGTGCCACCTCTATCACTACACCCTCAGTGCTAGGAAGCTTCCTCTTCTTCCTTGGGTGCCTAGGCTCCTCCTCCTGCTGTGGCTAAGCTGCTGCTAGATCTAGAGCTGGATCCCTCAATAGAAAGTCCAATGGCATCTGGTCCGCCAAAAGCTTGTCCACATCTGCTCGCAGCTTCTTCACCGACTCCCGAGACGCCCTTGACTTCCTCATTTTCTTATGTTCCATGGCAAGCTCCTTAAAAGCCTTGCCATGTGAATCTACCACCTTAGTCAAGGTGGCCTGGGTCTCCAAAATCTTCTCCTGGTTGGCCAGGAGCTTCTTCAATGTCTCCTCAATGGAAAGAGGAATCTGAACTGTGGCTGGTGCTGACTATGCCTCAACTGTAGTAGCCAAGGTGGACAACTTGGATGTCGCAGCTAACATCCAGTTGTTCAAACTGTCTAGAGACTGACTGAGCTGGTGGGCAGTGAACCGATGAGTCTTTGATGAAGGGACTGTCGGGTCAGCAGAAGTAGAAGGGCCAGCTATAGAAAAAGGACCCAGGGGTAAAGTCTCACAGGCAGTATTAGCAGGAATGGTGGATGGCTCAGTAGAAAGCTCGACCACAGCTGGCTCCTCAGACTGGCCAGGTGGGGTAGATGTAGGTGGCTGATACTTTTTGGACTTTGGGTTGTCGGAACCTAACTGGTTGTACCATGAATAGGGGGCCACCAATTTTGACTTGACATCAAAGTTCTTTTCTTTACCTCCAAATCCCTAAAGTACATGGACAGGGTGTTTGGGAAGGGGTAGTTTGTGTTGGTCTCCTGTCCGACTGCAGAGATCATCCTCGAGATTATGTTTCCCACATTGAGAGGAAGCGCGGCCATGATAAATGCCACAAGAACAGCCCAGGCAAAAGGAGCGGAGTGATCATGTGTGGAAGGATCAAGTCTACTACAAACAAACGTCAACCAACCCTTGGCTTCAAAATTAAATGTGTTCCGTAGAATCTTCTCCCCCGCCTTCAACCATTTTGGAATAGTGCCCGGGGCTACCAAGTACTCGGCCAACCAAGGAAGCACCTCCTCACCCATTGCTAGCTTCACTAAGTATTCTGATTCATCCTCCTCTTTGAACCCCAAATAGTCATTCAAGGACTTTCAATCAAAAACCACAATTTTATCCTGCACCTTCGTCGCCTTTGTGTCCTTAACTACATGAGAAACATTGCAATAGAACTCTTTTACCATATGCTCATTGGCATCAATACATCTCTCCTTGAAGAAGCTCCAGCCATATCTAGTACGGAATTGCTCTTGCACCTTTGGGTTGAGAGGTAGAAGATCATTGTCAATGAATGTTCTCTCCGGGATCAACTTCCTCACGGGCCACCACTCTCTAAATTTGTGGAACGCTATCTCACTCACAAGTCTGTCTGCCCAGGCTTCAGGTTTTCTGGTTCGATCAACTCCCCCGACTTGAGGCTCACCCCCTCACCATATGCTGTACTCTCCCCAGATAATGAAGCTGTGGGGGAGGTGGAGTATTGTTCATTACTTCTTGCTACGGACTCATCAGACAAGTCCGAGACTACGTTGACCGGTCTTTTGGAGGAGGGTAAAGGTGAAGGAGTGTCATGTAATTGGAGTGGGTCAGTGATGTGAGTGGGTGCTGATTCTGATGTGATGCTCCTAGATGGTGCATACTCACTCCCCGAAGAGTGAGAGGCAACTTTATCAGCAGCCCATATCAGCTTGCGGGTCTTTTTTATGCTTTCCCGAACATGGGGAGTGAGTTTAACAATCCTCTTTCCCTTACCCCCTCGGGAGGAACCACCTCTCCCGGGTTGTTGTGGTTCTTTACCTTCTCATTTTTTAACCATGATCTGCAAAAAATACACGTCTAACATTGTTAGTTTAAGCACATGCAGTGAATTGGATGAAACAGTTGATTTCATGATACAGAAACAGTGAAGCAGAACAAGGGGTACAGACCGCGCAAAAGAGTCACGCGGTCGCGCTGGGGTAGCGCGGACCGCATAAAACTAGAGTGCGGCCACGCTTGAGCAAATATCCCTAAGAGACCTCTCTGAATCTCCCCAATGCGGTCCGCACTGATTTGTAGCGCGGTCGCGTTGGGCCAGCGCGGACCGCGCAAAAATGTGACGTGGACCGCGCTGGTAACAAGTAGCACACACAGAAAAAATGGGGCGGACCGCACAGAAAGGAGGCGCGGCCGTGTTGGGCCAAGGGTTTTCACTGAGTTAGGGTTTTGCAATTAAGTCCATTTTTTATCAATGTTTTTGGGTCCTAGTTGTCCCTACTCAATTAACCATATTTGAATTCATGCCCAGTGTTCAAAACTAACCTAATAATTAAACCTAAGAAAAACAAGAAGAAATAAGAAGTTATACTAATGGGAAATGAATAAAATTAAAATTAACACTTAAGTAATGATCAATGTGAGAAAATGTTACCAGGAGTATGAAGATTATCTATTGATGCAAGCACAAGGGCACACCTCAGATGAAGAGTAAATTTTAGGGCTCAGGAGATCGATTTTGCGAAAAGTTTTAACTGAAGCCCTAATGCCCTATTTATAGAAAAGAATGTGGGACCTGTCATCTACCTACTAGCGCGGCCGCACAAAAATGGACGTGGACCATGCTGGATTTCTATCCTTCATATTGGACCCAGCTTCCTATGCGGACCGCACTATTATGCTACGTGGCCGCGTGGGAAACTTCAGAGAGCAGATTATTTAGGTCCTCCCAGCATGGACCGCACTAAAGTGTGACACGACCGTGCTGGTAACTTCAGAGACTTGACTTTCCTTACTCAAGCCAGCACGGACCGCACTGTTATGTAGTGTGGCCGCGTTGGCAAACTTCAGAGACCTGACATTTTGTGCTTTTGTTCTGCACTGGTTCAACATTACCCCTGCAACATCTCATAAACCATTAACTCAAAAATCCTAGTCTACAAAATAAATCAAAGAAATAGAAAAAGACATGGGTTGCCTCCCAAGAAGTGCCTGATTTAACGTCGAGGCACGACACATGTTACCATCATATCACTTCAAATGAATGAGCTCTACCACGTGGCTGTCATCAGCCTTTCCCAAATAGTGATTGACACGATGCCCATTGACCCGGAATACTTCACCATTCTTGTTTTTGAGATCAAGAGCACCAAAAGGGGTCACAAATACCACTTCAAAAGGACCACTCCATTTAGATTTGAGCTTCCCCGGAAATGACCTTAACCGGGAATTGAAAAGAAGAACCACGTCGCCCACCTAGAATTCTTTACCCCGAGCATACTTGTCATGAAGGTACTTCATCTTTTCCTTATACAAGGACGAGTTGGAGTAGGCATGAAATCTAAACTCATCTAGTTCATTAAATTGCTCTACTCAGAGGTTGGCTGCAACATCCCATTCCAAGTTCAACTTTCTCAACGCCCACATAGCCTTGTGTTCTAATTCCACCGAGAGATGGAAAGCCTTACCAAACACCAACCGATATGGAGACATACCAATCGGAGTCTTGTAAGCTATCTGATAAGCCCAAAGAGCATCATCCAATTTCTTCGACCAATAGGTCTTATTAGCATTTACCGTTTTGGACAAAATACTCTTTATTTCCCGATTTGAGACTTCCACTTCACCGCTAGCTTGTGGATGATAGGGGGTGGTCAATTTGTGGTTAACTCCATATTTAACAAGCAATGAGTTGAAAACCTTGTTGCAAAAATGGGACCCCCCATCACTAATGATAGCACGAGGGGTTCCAAACCTAGTAAAGATACTCTTTTCAAGAATTCCATGACACTTTGGGCTTCATTGTTGGGAAGAGCCACGGCTTCAACCCACTTTAAAACATAGTCCACGACCAAAAGAATATACGTGTTCCCACAAGAGCTCACGAACGGGCCCATGAAATCAATGCCCCAAACATAAAAAATATCCACCTCGAGAATTGTATTGAGAGGCATTTCATCCCTCTTTCAAATCCCACCGGCTCTTTGGCATGCATCACATCTCTTCACCAAGTCGCTAGCATTTTTAAACAACGTCGGCCAATAGAATCCGCAACTTAAAACCTTTGACGCGTCCTCACTCCCCCATGATGGCCACCATAAGGAGAAGAGTGACAAGCCTCCAATATGTTAATTTGTTTACTTTCCTATACACGTCTTCTTATTACCCTGTCCGTACAAATTTTAACAAATACGGATCATCCTAATAAAAATCCAAGCTATCCTGCTTGAGTTTCTTCCTTTGGTTGGAAGAGAGCTCACACAGGACATTGCCGGTCACAATGAAGTTGGCGATATCCGCGAACCAAGGTATGTCACACATAGAAACGGAAAGAAGCTACTCGTCAGGTAAAGTATCATTTATTTCAACACCATTGCATGGTCTCCCCTCTCCCTCTAGCCGGTACGAATGGTCCGCAACTTGATTCTCACTTCCCTTCCTATCCACAATCTCTAGATCAAATTCCTGGAGGAGTAGCACCTATCTTATCAACCTTGCTTTCGAATCCTTCTTTGTCATCAAATATCGGAGGGCTGCATGGTCCATGTGTATGATCACCTTCGCCCTCATAAGATAAGGTCAAAAATTTTCCATCACAAACACAATAGCCAATAGCTCTTTTTCCGTCACCGTGTAGTTTTTTTGGGCCTCATTCCTCGTTTTGCTAGCATAGTACACAGGATGGAACATTTTGTTGATTCTTTGACCTAACACCGCACCTACCACCACATCACTCGCTGTGAGCACATGATTTTTGCCACGTTTAAATTACTCCTATAAATTCATTAGAATTAGAAATTTTCTTTTATTATTTGAAATTTTTAGGAATTAATTGCATGATTTTGTGTCCTGTTTGCATTTTTGTGTGCATTTTAGTTGCTATAATTCATAAAAAGTACAAAAATAGTACATTTGCAATTAGAATTCGATTTTATATTTTTAGTCTATTAATATTACTAAAACAAGAGAAAAATAACAAAAATAGTCTTTTCACAATTTTAAATTTTACACTTTACATTTTGAATTAGGAATCAGTTAATTAGTATGATCTTATATTTAATTTGGGTCATTAGTTTGATGTTACATTTAATAAAATCAGAAAACTCAAGGAAAAACAAGAAATAAATAAAGCACAAAATAAAAGAGAGGAAGAAAACAAATAGAAAATGAAATAAAAAGCATGGGTTGACAAATGTCTGGGCCAATTTTGCACAGCCCAAACCAAAAATCACCAATAACCATCACAACTCGGACCAAAACCAGACCCAAACCCCAGGCCACCCTGCCTGCCCTTTTAATAGGCAAAACGACGTCGTTTGGCGTCGATTAGATCTTAGCCGTCCATTAACCTTCATCCAATGGCCCACGTTTAATCCATGCATTGAATAAAACTGTCTAAAAATATCCCAAAACCCTAAAACATAATGCCCCTTCCTCGTAAAAACCCCTCCCTGTAATGCCACCATCGTCCCACCACGCCTCCGCCACTCCTCCGCCCTAACTCCGCTGCTGGAAATCACCCACGGCGGCGGAGAACCACCAAACACTCCCAAAATTACACCCCTGAATCCCCTCCCTCTCCCCTTTCCGAATCCGTGGTTGGTTTGCCTCAAACACTGGTCGATCTTCTCAAATCTTACTTAGAAGATTCTGGCCAAAACACTAACTCTCCCAAACCCAGCCAGCTTAACACCCTAGCACCCTCTCCCTCTCATCTTTCCCCTTCCGACCTTAGTTCCTCTCAAATTGCACAGGAGTTCCTCGAAGCCGCAAAACCCTAGCGCCGCGACAAATTCCTCTAATGGCGGCACCGCCCCAAATCACTTCAAACTCATACCCTATACTCTCTTCACCTTCCCCAAACTAAATCCCAAACCGCTTCTCTTCAGATCCAACTACAAATTCACAAATATTAAATCTAGGGTCTGCTGTCAGGTCTGTTTGAATTTCCAGGGTCAGCCATGGTTCGAGTGGTTTTTAAATCACCTTATGTGTTTGTTCTTGGCAAGAACAAACACATAACATTATTTTCAAACCAAGTTCGAGTTCAGGCGAGTGTGAACCTCAAAATCAGTAAGATTTTCTATTATTTTTTTGTTATTGATTGTGCCTCTTTTAATTTTGTTTTGTTGTGATTAATTAGTAAAATCTTTCTTAAATCTTTTTAATTATTATTGTCATCTATAGGATTTTCCCTTTTCATGCATTAATTTTCTGATATTGTTCGTCTTATCTCAGTATTTAATGTCTTTTAAGGATTGATTTAGGTTTTGATTGATTTTTGTCAGTGTTGATTTGATTGCAACCTATAATTCTTGTTCTAATTACTTGGTTCGAGTAGTTAACACTTTTTTCCATTTTTGCATTTCATTAAATTCTTCTTCTTATACTAGTGCTGTTTTAATTTGCAATCCAAAAATCAGTAGTTAGTGTTAAGATTTGTGTTGGAATTTGTTAAGATTAATTTTCAGAATTATCAGATTAACCATAGTTAGTTAGGTATCCTAGGAAAATTAACATAAGTTGGTAATTTTAGGAACAAGTCAAGGTTACTGCAGGTATTTTCACCTAAGGAATATAGTGGTAATAGGGAATAGAACTCCCTAGAAGCTTCTAGGTGGGGGTCTAAATGGAATTTTAGAAAAGTCAGTAGTGTAACTTGAGAAACAAGTCAGGAAATGAAGGATTAACAAAGCAAAACTAAAAATAAAAGAGGGGGCAAGGGGGTAAAACAGAAATAGGAGGGCTGCCCTAAGCCTTGCCTATAAAAAGGCATGCCATTGCCTTATTGAACAAGTTTTGGCACCTGAAAACTTCCACAAGTCTCGCATCTGAAAAATTTCGATTTTAGAATTCAAAAAAAATAAAATACTGTTCTATCATATTTTGCTGAGTTCCTTATATTTGAAATAACTTTTGAGTATTCAAGGGTGAAAATGAGTCGAAAGTGGGTTTGAAATCAAGTGTGAAATCATCTGCATCTGCTTTCTTTTCCCTGGGTTTCTGATTTCGACGAGTTGCTGTTGCTATGAATTGTATTGCTAATTCTGATTACTACTGCTGATTCCTTCTTCATTTATCATATTTCAATCCCAGTTACATCTCCTTGACCCAGATGAACTGGAAATCTGGAGCATTTTGTATGAACTATTTGTGAAATCAAATGAGGAAGAAACACTTGTCGTTTCACATAGGTTTTCCTTATAATCGTTACTAGTCTCAATACCTAGTTGTAAAATTCATTTGAACAATACTTACTAGAATAAATTAGGATTGTTTGTATAAGAAGGGATTGTTCTAGCTTATTTTGTTTTGAACTCATTTAGCATAGTGTATTTGGTACTTATATAATAGTTGGCAAGTCCAGAATTAGCTCCTACATTAGATGCTAATAGAATCAATATCATGCTTAGTATGGATAACCAATTTCGAGGGTAGAACTTCAATATGTTGGTTTGAATAGTCATGTTTGTGTTGAAGCCTGGAAATCCGCATTTATACATGCTAGGTTGAACTTAAGCTTAGTATAAGGTGTTGCCCAGAATTTGAAGCTGGAAATAGCACAAGCATTTTATTCATGAAAATCGATATCTTCTGTAGTCTAAAACAGTTGAATGTGTTAATTTGTTCACCATGTGTTCATTGAAAGCAGGGTTCAAAATAGTGCATTTATAATTCAGAACAGCTTTGCATTTCAAATTATTGTCGTATTAAACGCCAAGTTTGGGAGTTCATTGATAATTGGTTAATTAAATTTTAGAACAGTCACGTTATTTTGTTGAATAGATTTGGTCGTGGATCCATAGGGTTAGGGCTTGGGAGCTATTTTCCGTAAGTTTTGGGCCATTGGCCCATTTTGGTTTAAAACTGTTGCTAGAACCAGCTTAATATATTAAGAGTTTTTTTCAATCCTGGGGTTTGAATTAAAGTATGAAGACTTTTAGTCCTTTGACATGATTGGGCCCTAGAAAATTGGTCCAGGAGCAGCCCTTTCGTGATCTCACAAGGACTTGGGTTCTGGGCTCACTAGAAGCCTAGCGCTCTAAACGCCAGACCTGTTTTGTTTCTTTACAAAAAGGCACGCCTCCCATAGGAACTGGGCCCTTTGGGTCCAGGTTTGAAATAGTATTTGGTCTATTGATAATTAAATGGTAGGTTTTGGGCCTTTCAAGTCAAGTAGCGGACTCGAGCTAAGGGTTTTCCAATGAAGGAGATCGCCTTGTTCGAGTTCGGACTTGAACTCGGGGCCCAAATTTCCTTGAATACCATAATGTTGACTAACTCTTATTATTAACAAATTAGGTTTATTTTTAGAAACAATCTTTAATAGCAAATCGTAGTTCTTTTAGGATTGGCCATTTAAAAATAAAAACGAGGTGCGTCGCGCTAAATAAAACTCATAAACTCCATGGCCCTCTTTATTTATTTTGTTTTAAAATCTATAGAACCCGGGATGTGCCATTAGAGAATTTTCATGGCCTCCCGCAAAGTTAATAACATGTTAGCCGCTTAAGGCGCGTTCATTAATAATCTTACTTTCTTAAATTCGGGTTTGCATTTCACGCGGCCCTAATCCAAATCCTAAAACATTGAATAAAATGTGTCGATGATCCGGGTGTATTTCATGTGACGTGATCCAAAAACACATTTTAAACGACGTTCACTTTCTTAAAAATTAATTGAAAACGGTAAATAATTCAAAAATTGCACTATAGGATGGCATGTATTAAAATCAGATTTTTAGCCAATTATAATAGTTGAGCGATCATGCTAGAACCACGGAACTTGGGAATGCTTAACCCCTTCTCTCGGGTTAACAGAATTTCTTACCCGAATTTCTGGTTCGCGACTGTTAAACAGAGTCAAACCCTTTCCTCGATTCGGGATTCAAACCGGTGACTTGGGATACCATAAATCTCCTAAGTGGCGACTCTGAATCTCTTAATAAATGAATCTCGTTTAGATTGTCCTTTAATTGGAAAAACTCCCTTTATTATACCCTTCACGGGGTGTAATAGCAAAAAAGGAGGTATGACAGCTCTGACGACTCTGCTGGGGATAAGAACCCAGAATTTCGGTTCAGGGTTCAAGAATTTGAGCTCAGTTAAATTGTTATATTTGGCTTTATTTGATTTTCTACATGTTCCATGCTATATGTGCTAAATGTTTTAACGCTTTGATACTTGTTGAGTTGTATACAAACTGTCACGAATCCCTTCCTCTTTCTGAGTCTTCTACATCATGGAGAAGGGTGCACTTCGTGTAGCTTATCTTCTGTTAAGAGTCTTTCCCAAATTAGAACGAGGTTTGGATAAGTTGCTATGCCAACGGAGCTTCTGTATCCCCGGTACGTTGCTTCCCCCTCGGCTCGAGATATTCGCTCGGGTAAGCCAAGTCTAGACCAATAAACCTAGGGTTCAAACCTAGAAGAACAAAAACTCATGCCGGATCCCTAGTAGGACGCTTGTTTGCATCATGTGCATTTGACTTAGGGGACTCAACACAGGGGTTGGGTCCGTCTAGGACATGTGACCTAAATTGAAATGACCATCCTGATGAATCTTACGTGCTACTTGCGCATTTATTTGCTCGGCTTTGCTTGTTGACCGGCTTGTATACAATGAGAGAAAAATTGTGAAAAATAGCAGTGTTAGGACTAAGTGGGGGAAATCATTTGTTTGAATAAACTAAAAAACCAATGCCCAACTAGCGTCAAAATGCTGCCGGAATTTTGAAAAATTAAATTAAAAACAAACAAACAAAAAATATTTGTGCAAAATAGCTTTGATTTTGGCAAATCTGCCCGAACTATGCAGGTTTGATTCTCATCGGATGTGAGATGCGTAGGCAACCCTCATCGGGTCCAACCACCCTTTTTGCAAATAGCCAAAATACCGAAATTTTAATTTTTATCCAATAAGTCGGGTGATGCCATTCTTGCCTAATAAGCCGACTGTCCCCAAAAGGACGCCAGGAGGCCGTTTTTGCAAGAACAGCCACCCCGAGTCATTTTTAATGGTTTGCGAGCACAACCTTAAAATCTTCCTCCCAGAAGTGCTGAAGGGCCGTATTCGCAAAATCAAGTCCTTGCTTTCTAAATAAAGAATTGTTTTGCAAAAATAGCCAGTTTTCAAAATAAATCCTTTTCAAATAAATGTGCAGGATGACTTCAAGTAACATCGAAACCTTCTCAGTCCTGAGTGAGATCCCCTTAAAACTCCATATGTGGTGGCATGATCTAGGAAAAGGAAGCAGAGAGACTGTGGTCAAGATTTTGGGCGGACTAGTTGATTTACTAAATATCAAACTGAGGAAGGATATCATTGAGGCATAATACAATTTTGGGACCTGACCCGTAACGTATTCAGATTTTCAGATTTTGAACTCACACCTACATTAGAAGAGATTGGGGGATATGCAGTGTAAGGCCCCGTGAAATCCCTACTCAAAAACCTGGATCCCGTGGTGCCAAGTTAGGATGCGCGGACCTTTTTGGATTGAATAATGGATTAAAAAGTCAAGAATAAGTTTCCAGAAAAATGCAAGAAATGCGGTCCAAAATGCGGTCGCATAATGGAAATGCGGACCGCATGTATACCGCAGAGTGAGGCAGAATATTGGTCAAAGCTGAAGTCAGTTATGGGGTCGAAATGTGGTCGCATAATCGAAATACGAACCGTATAGTCGTCGCATTTTCTCCTTTGAAATTGTGAGTGTCAGTTCTGCGATGCACTTTGCGACCACAGAACGTGAATGCGGACCGCATTATTATCGCAGACTGAGTCATAAAGTATGGTTTTTGGGAGGCATTTTGTGGTCCATTATGCGGACCGCATGTTCATTCTGCGATCGCCTCGGGGCTCCAATTTTTCTAATTTTTAACCCGACCTCCCCATCGATATAAGGGACATTATAGCTCATTTTAAGCATGTTTTCTGAGATTTTTAGAGAGAGAGAGAGAGGGTATCAAAGGGGAAAGCATCACCCATCAAATTATCTTTGATCCTTGCTAAAACATTGAAGAAAATCAAGAGAAGACACCTAAATTCTCATGCCCAAGAGGTAATATTCATAACCATTGCTCCTATTTCTACACTTAGATACATGGGGCCAGTAGAAAAGTAATTCAAGAATATAAGAGTGATGTTCTCTTCATGCATGTCAAACCATAGGATGTTGGAAGGTAGAAAACTAAAAAAAAAAGGCAGTTGGGGGGTATAAAATGATAGAAATTCCTCACAAAAAGGGGCTAAGATCACAATTCACCTTTAGTGTTTGATGATATGCTCGAACCAATCTAGAACTTCAGTTTAGTCTCTAATTCTCGATTTAATTGGAAATTCTTGGTCAATAGATCGAAGCGCTAAGAGTTCCGAAAATTTGTAAAAAAGTAAGGAACAACTTTATTGAGGTATGTATGGATAATACCCCTTTTTATTAGAAATTGAGCTCCGTTGTCATTGCGAAAGTATGGTAAGAGTTAAATTGGCTAGAGTATTGATTGTCATTACGCATTAATTGAATCGCATATAACTATACATATTCGTGAAGAGT